>PVHP010001035.1:0-116522 GCA_004024765.1 Zapus hudsonius
AGGAAAAGGCTCACCTCTCAGAATGAAACTGTACAAAGAGTAACTTGGCCCCTGGGTCCACAGCCCAGCTCTGCTGTCTAGTCTACAGAAACCTTCATCCTGGTGTTGCTTCAAAGTTTAGAGATTTGATAACTGCTTGTTATAATACATGCCATAAAGGAGATTTTACTTACAGCAAAGTATATTTTCAAAAAACAAAAAAAAAATCACTGGGGTTGGTGGCTCATGGCTATATAATCCAAGCACTTGGGATGCTGAGGCAGGAGTATTATCACAACTTCAAGGCTAGCCTGGCCAACACAGTGGGTTCCAGGCTAGCCTAGGCTATAGTGAGACACTGTTTCAAGAAAAAAAAATAACAAGAAATAAAGCAACCCCCCAACATCTTTATACACAGTTCAAGAGTCAACTTTTCCCTCAAACCCATGGTGGATTCTGAGACCACAATGAGCTGTGAAAGGGATACCCCAATCTGCTTACAGCCCCCAGGGGTGCAGAGTCTCACCTCTGAGAATGTGGAAGCCCAAGATGTGCTGGGGCAATGGTGAAGGCACTGGATGGCATCCCCCACCTCCTTTCTGCAAACCCTCACTGCACCCCCTCCCCAAAGGCCAGTCTCTCAGCCCTGTGTGATTGCAAGGAACACATGGACTTGTGGCCAGAGAAGTACATGCTCAACATCAACCTGCCCACTACTCATCACAGACAGAGGAGGTATGTCTTCCCCTGTCTGGTAGAGCTACTTTGTGAACACATCACCCATGCAGGTTCAGTTCCTAAGTCGAAAGAACATTCTTGATTCCTTCTCCCTTCACCTGATACACACACACACACACACACACACACACACACACACACACACACGTGGATGCACACACAGCCATGCCTGGTGAAGCTGATGACTTGGTCAAGTTTGACACATAGAGGGAGGCAGAGCATTTTCTTCTGAACTTACCATTCCTTTCACTGTTCCATGTAGTCAGAGCTCCAAGCTTCATTGTTCCATGTAGTTGACCAAGAAGCTGGAAAAGCACAACATGGACGGTCAACCACTGGCTAGAGTACTTAACTGAATGCAGTTATCAAGTGGAATCTGTATCTATTTATAAAAGCGCCTCTATTAGCCATGATTTTTTCCTGAACTGCACACATGCTCTAGATTTCTGTGCAAAGGATACTGGGGGAAAAGCACTTGGGGAGTGTCACTGATGGTGTGACAAGTGTCATATTAAACAGGCTGCTGGCTTTTTAAATAGTCTTTTCTGTTTTTTTTTTTTTCCCTATGTCATGGTCGAAGCTGTTCCAGTGTGTCTCAGTGATGCCCTATCCAAGGCAGACCTGTGGGTGAACAGTGGTCCAGAGGTTTCCATGTTGACTGGCAGTGCTGTAAGATCCCACAGGCTTCCCAGGTCCTGAGATCACACTCTTAGGTGCAGCTCACTTCCTGTAGAAACTCCACGAACCTAAACCTATGGCAGATAAGGCTTTCAGAAACTTCAGCTCAGGTGCTGTGCACAGACTGGCGACCCACAGGTTCAAATCAGCATAAAAGTGAGTCTCTCCGATTGTCCTAATAATGTTGGACTTGAGACAGTTTTGATGGGGTGGGATGGGCACCCAAGGAGCACCCAGGAGAGGAAGTGGGGAGAAGGTTTTCTAGAGGAAGTGTGGCCCCAAAGAGAAAACGGCTTAAGCCTGCATCTGTTTAGGCTGCCACTCACCCACCATCCCTGGAAGGTTCCTGTCCTTATTTGATATGTCCCTTGTCCCCCAGCTGAATGCCCTGTGATCTGTGTCTTTAAGTGAGAATGGATCAGTGCAGAGAAGCTGGCCACCAGCCAGGTCGCAGCTGGAGAGAGGAGTGCCCATCAATATTCACATCAAGGTCACCTTCACCCTACGGGCACCATGGGAACAGAGACCCTAGACTCCAGAGCAGTAGTGGTGGGCGATCCACCCGTCATGCACACATGACTCACACACCATGTACAGCATTTTTCTATAATATTTATACACTTTTATAATATCATTTTAATTATAACATTAAATTAATTTTATAAAATTTAATTTTAAATATATTCATATTTAATAATTATTTTTAATAATCAGTTCACTGTGATAGGCTGGCTTTAAATATATCATTGACAATGGACTTTTTTGTCGTTTTTCCATCATTTGGAATATTACTTAAAATTTTTAATTAGACACCCTAGTGGGTTGAGGAGATGACTCATCAGTAAAAGGTGCTTCCTTGCAAAGCCTACCTACCAGCTGGGTTCAATTCCAGCAGTCACTTAATGTGAGATACAAAATAGCACATGGTCTGGGACCCCAAAGCAACCATGGCGATGGGAAACAGACCTCATGGGCCCTCTAGTCTGAGGTTCCTTTGCAATTTGAAAGTTCATTGCAGTGGCAAGAGAACTTGTTTCCATGAAGGTGGAGTGCAGATACCTCAAAGTTGTCTCTGACCCACCCTCTGTAAGAACCCCCTTTCCTTCTCACCCAGCTACTCCAGCGTTTTCCATTGACTTTGTGACATCACATCGTGTCCTGTTTGTACTCCTGCAGTGCAGCGCTTCTCTGCACTTGGCACCTCAATGCCAGAGAGCAGAGACTGTGGCCTTGTGCCTCTGAAAGCACTGTGGATGCTTGTGACCTACCCTTGGAATACCTGTTGGATGACCCAACAGTGCAGGAAACCAAGGGAGCTTGGCAGAGAAGGGGGCTGGTGTGATGCTCTGGGCTTGCAGAATGTCTTTTCAACCCTTCTGGTCCTTGGTTGGAGGAAAGGTGGTTCATTGTATCCCCACCTTGGTGGAGTCCTTGTTTCTGCCTCTGTCTAAGCCTGGGGTCAATGAGGTAGAGTTGACACAGTGCCATGGAGGAACCTTGGTTTGCACATCTGTCTTAAGCCTGGAGTCATTGAGGTATAGGTGAGTCAGCTCTGAGAAGGAAGGGTGTGTTTCTGTTCCATCCTGAATCAGAGACAGAGACTCAGGAGAGAGGAGCACACAGCTCCTGGCTCTGCTCTTGGTGAGTCCAGGCTCAGCCCAGCCTCCAAACCCTGAGCCTAAATCAGCTCAACTTCCCAGAGGCCCTGCCCCTGAGGGGTCCAGGAAAGACTGAGCAGCCTGGGGAGATAAATACTGGTTTAGGTTTCCCCAGTGAGTTCAACTGGGAACTGTTGTCTGAGAGAGGATGATTTTCTGGAAACAGTATCATTCCGATAGAAGTCTCTTGACTCCCTTCAGGTCCCCCAGTCCTTTGACATTTTAGCTCTAATCTAAATGCATGTGGTGATTTACTCACAATCTGACTTTATTTTCGGCTTCTTTTGGTCTCCATTGGTGCAAGAAAAGGCATGGACCTTCCTAGTGTAGAAATACCAGGAAGGACTGAAAGCCTGTGTTAACTAGTTTGATTTGCATGAAGGGTCCTATCCTGCTCTGTTCTCCTCTTCAGTTTTGCTCTCACAGATTTTATTTTGACAGAAAAAAAAATGACTGCAAGTTAGAAATCCTTGCATGTCATTGGAAACTTCTCCCATTTGCTGCCGAGTGACCCACAGCTCTGAAAAGAAGCACGAATTAGCCGCCATTCCAGCCTGCACCCCGGGGGAGTGTTTACACATTAAACCAGTGCACAGAGAGGTGTAATAACAACACTGGAAAACTAATCCGAGCTCACAGAAGGCTGAGAGCAGGAAGACACCCAAGGGTTAATGTAATTTCCATTCCCAGCGAGTTTTGCTTGCCATTATTTTCTTTTTCTTTTCTCCCTTTTAACTGATTCGCAGCATAAAATCTTCCTGGACACCTAATTATCAAGCCAGCTCACAGTCACAGCTGTCTGCTTGGAGAACCCATTAGATGCAGCAGTCCAAGCCCCCATAATTCCCCAAACTTCCCGGGTGTGAATATTAAGAAAAGATTTTTACATGTCATATGCAATTGGAAGGCGGTGTGAATAGCCTTCCCTGAATGCTTGTCCATCAGCCAGTCACTGGTTACAGGTGGTCTCATTTCCCACTTTCAGATATCTGCTGGCTATGACAGCAGGCACTTCATTTGCATGTTCGACAGACAACAAACGGCCCCGTGCATGTCAAAATAGGTGGTGATGCGTGACAGTTTCTACACAATGGTGTCTCCTCTTCGAACGACCTCTGACCTCTCTGCATGTCTTCTTTCCACAATCAGAAAAAAAAAAAAAATGCACTTCTCTGCTTTGGAAATAAATTTGATACTGGAATAATTCTTTTTATTTTGTCTTCCTCTTCTCTTGGGCTTCTTTTCTCCCCCTTGTAAAGGGTGCCGTGCATTGGGAGTTTTCATTTTAACTGCTACAAAGCTCTTCCAAAAGAGCCTCATCAAATTTCAAAACCGTGTGGAAGGGAAGCTGCCTTGTCCAGACCCACTGGAGTTAAACTGTTTGGCCATTTTCTTAATGTCACCTTTCAGCAGCTCTCTAATCAGGTTAATTTTTATTTAAAAAGATCATAAAACGGATTCTTTAAAGCTTTTCTTTAACTTGTGTTAATTAGATTCTTGTCCTTATAACACTCTTAATATTAATATTTTGCCATGGTTGAAAATTGCTTTCTCTAATTATAGATTTGGCCTCCCTGTATTAAATGTAGTACCTAGCCATTCTAATTTTCTGTAGCAAGTCTAATGAGTATCAGCCCCTCACTCTCCTCTCAACAAAAACCTGCTAATGAGGACAGCACAGCACACAATGGTGCATACCAGGTCAGGAGAGCAGGAGGCAGCCAAGGGGCTGGGGACAGTCCCCAGATGCCTATGTCTTGGGGGATTTCAGCAGTTACAGGCATTAATATTTCTGCTGGGGTTCCTCAGCTCACACTCCTCAGGGGGGTCTTAGGGCTCTGGACAGAAGCACTTGAGGAAGCCACAAGCCCCCCCCCCCATCTCACCAGAGAGGAGCATAATCCCCTCCCTGATCCCATTTCAATGATGGTTCTTGTTTTAATTAAGAATTAAAGCATGACAGCAGATAATCACACTTTTTAGATGATTATAAGGTTTGAGCTACAGCTGTGAACCTGATACTCAGGGGGGTCATTACCCATGATCGTCATACCTCTGGGGCCACCCTGAGGAGGGCATCTGGAGGGTTTAGGGTGAAACTGGGGGCAGATCCCTTCCCCTTAGTGGCAGTAAAGGCCACCCAGAGCAGGCCAGCAAGTGACACCTCCTTCACAGGGGGACGAATTCATACACACACACACACACACACACACACACACACACACACACACACACACAATGGATTCTCAGACCCAGGAAAGTAGAGCTACAGAAAGTATTCCCTCTATCTTGGAACTCTATTTCACAGTTGAAGGACAGGAAGAGATGAGAGCTTGGAGTTTGCTGGACCACCATCCAAGGATGGAAGAAACTGACCCTAGCTTGCCTGCTGGCTTACCATCAGAAAGATATGCTTAAATACATGGAAAATGCAATAAGCTGATGGACATCTTATAAAATTTGTCCACTAAGGATCTCAAAATGTATCCTTGTTTAACAAGAGCATCTTTGCTGGCATAGTTAGGAATCCTGAGATCAAAATACATTAAATTTAGTATTATATGTGTTTTATAACACAATCTAATACATATGACATACCGTGCATATTTATTAGATCTTTATTGACATCTTTATTATCCATAATTAATACATTGTATTAATGAGCATATATGATGATGGTATCCCCATATTGATTGATTTTCAGATGATTTCTTTTTGATAGCTATGTAGAAAAGATGACCTAATTGACAGGAACCTCTGATCTTCCCCAAAAATTCTTTCTTGCCCATTTCTAGGCTGATGACACTTGAAGAAGAGGAGGAGAACCAAGAGGACATCAAGGAGAAAGTCCTGTGATGATGGTTCTTGAATTCATCAAGGTGAGGGATGTCTTGACTTCTTAGAAGCCCAGAAAGAAGCCTGGGACCCATGCGCCTTCACAGCCCTGAGAAGGTACAACCTGTCAGCACTTTGGTCATGGATTACTAAAAAAAAAAAAAAAACAACAACATAATTTTATTGTCAAAAAGCACATAAAATATATCCTTTAGCCTGAGGGATATTTTGAGCATACAGTTAGATGGTCACCACCATCCATTCCTGAACGTGATTTTGTTTCCAAACCTGAAACTGTACTCAGTGGAGCCCCACCTTCCCTGTCTAGTCTCACACCCAACCTAGTCCCTATCCATGGCTCTGCTGACCCTTCCAGCTGTCACCTTGCTTGCTGTTCGAAACTTCTCATGGGTTGTGTCTTGGCCTCTTTTTAATGTAATTAATTATGCACTTTAATGTATGAGTAAGTTATGAATTGGTCCCATTTTCCTCATGTTTTCTTCTTATATCTCACCTTCCTTGCCCTCATTCTACTGAGGGTCCTGCTCAATGGGATTATGGTATTCACCATGAGGTTATGAATGCTTCAGTCATTCTCTGTGTGGGGGAGGACAATGCCTCAGGACTCCTTCCCACCCTGTGGTTCCTACAATCTGTCCATCCCCTATTCCATAATGGTTCCCGAGCTTTGGCAGGTTGAGCTCTCTGGATCCTCTGGATTTCTGCTTTGATGAGTTCTAACTGTCCAGAGTGTTTATTGTCATCTCCCTGGAGCAGGTTGTCAGGACAGCAGTGAGAGAAGCACTCATGTCTAAATCACCGCCTCCTGTGTGATGTCTCCTGGGCCCTGGCAGATATGCTAGAGGTGGCTTGTTTCATGCATTCAGTGATCTTTTCCTGATCTGGGTGCTCACTGGTTTTCCTTGCTATCTGTAAAAACAAACAAACAAAAGAACAGATTCAATCAAGAACCAGAGCAGAGCCGGGCGTGGTGGCGCACGCCTTTAATCCCAGCACTCAGGAGGCAGAGGCAGGAGGATTGCCGTGAGTTCAAGGCCACCCTGAGACTACATAGTGAATTCCAGGTCAGCCTGGGCCAGAGTGAGACCCTACCTAGAAACCCCCCCCCAAAAAAAATAAACCCCCAAAAAACAAAGGAACCAGAGCTGTTTGGATTAAAGGGGATACACATAGTTAATTGAGACATGTTTCGATGGGTGTGGCCACTCTTGTTGATCAGTGGGAATTTCTCTCTGGAGTCTGTGACCATTGTAACCCTAGGATTCTGACCTGGATCTCAGTACCTGGTATGAGTTCTCTCCCACTGAAAGGGTTTCTTATCCAATCAAAGAACCAATGATTACCCACATAGGCTGTGTGCCACTCTTGCACAGGTGTGTGCATCTTGTCTGATAGGTTGAGTTTGTAGCTTGTTGGTGGACATTATCCCAAGCAGCTCCTGTAGAACTTTCTAGCACTATGAGGGCTAACCAGCAGGGAGCTGGCTTCTTTCTAACTTCCAGTATGGTCTTTGGATGTCCGTAGTCTGCGGTGTCTTCAGCAATATGGTCTTATCATTTAGCTCTAGCAGGTAACCAAGCGCTCAGGTAATAGCCTACATTGTCTTGGGACCTCACAGGTCTCCCCACCAACAGCTCACCATGGAGTGTAACCCAATTCTGGCACTGAGAATTACAAGCCAGCACCTATGGTTTTAGAATTAGGCTTTCTCCACCCTTTCCTGGGCCCTTCTGCCAAGTCCATCCCACCTCCCTCTTATATGGACTATACTGCTTTTTAGTTTTCTGTTCAGGAGGAAGGAAGGTGTCTATAGTACCAATTGATATTGTCATTGGTTTCATGTAAGTTTCCCCCCCTCCCTCCCCCTCCCCCAGGACCCTTCCACCCATGTTCATGTTGCCTGTCAAGTTATCCGTCCTCTCCTTCCCCTCTATTTCCTCTTCCTCCGAGCTTCATTCTAGTCCCTGTCACTGCTCCAGACACTCACTGCCACTTACCCAAGCTTAGTATCATTTTTCCAAGTCCATCCGTTTTTTTTTCTGCAAGCTTCATTATTTCATTGTTCCTTACTTTTCCTTACCATGGTGTATCTATGCTATATCCTCATAATTTACTCCTCGGTTGATGGACATCTGGGCTCATTCCAGTTCCTAGCTATTATGAATAGAGCAGCTACAAACATGGCTGAGCAGGTATCCCTGAAGTATATAGCAGAGTCTTTAGGGTAAATGCCCAAGAATGCTATAGCGGGATCAAATGGTAGGTCTATTTTCAGCTTTTATAGGAGTCTCCATATAGATTTCCACAGTGCTTGTTCAAGAATACAGTCCCACCCTCAGTGCATGTGGGTTCCTGCTTCCCCACATCCTCTCCAGCATTTGTGGTCATCTGACAGCCTGATGTTTGCCATTCTGACTGGACTGAGATGGTATCTCAAAGACTTTTTAATTTGCATTTCCTTGATCGCTAAAGATATTGAACAACTCTTTAGGTGTTTATTGACCATTTGAATTTCTTGCTCTGAGAACTTTCTGTTCAATTCCCTTCCCCATTTTGATTGGGTTCCTTGACTTTTTGTTGCTTAGTTTTTGAATTCTTTGTAAATTCTCAATATTAGGCCTCTGTCAGATGTATAGCTGGCAAAGATTTTTCCCATTGTGTAGGTTGTCTATTGACTCTGCTGATGGTTTGCTTTTTAGTTTCATGAGATCCCAGTAGTTGAAAATTTTTCTAATTCCCTGGGTTACTGGGGTCTTATTCAGAAAGTCCTTCCCTATACCTATATCTTGGAGTGTTCTCCATATTTTTTTCTTCTAGTTAGTTAAGAGTTTCAGGTCTTATATTGAGGCCCTTGGTCTATTTGTAGTTGATTTTTGTGCAGAGTGAGAGAAGAGGGTTCTGGATTCTTGTACACGTGGCCATAGTTTCTCCAGCACCATTCTTGGAAAATAATATCTTTGTTCCACTGTTAGTTTTGGGGACCTTTGTCAAAGATCTGGTAGCTATAGTCACAAGAGATTATACCTGGACTTTCTATTACTTTGATCTATATGTCTGTTATCATGCCAATATCAAGCTGTTTTTATTACCATGGCATTACTCAGGCATACTACCTGAGCTATTCCTTTTGCAGAGGACATTTTTGGCTGTCTGGGGTCTTTTCTGATTCCATTTGAGTTTTAGACTATTTGATTTAATTATGTAAAGAATATTTTTAGAATTTTGATTGGAATTGTATTGACGCTGTAAGGTACAATATTAATTCTTCAGAGCCATGTTCATGGGAGGTCTTTCCATCATTTCATATCTTAATCATCTCTTTCTTGAGTATTCTTATGTTTTCATAGGTCTTTTATTTACTTGGTTAGGCATATGCCAAGATATTTAAATTTTGTGGCTGTTTTAAAACATGATAAAGAAATAAAAAGGATATAAATTAGAAAAGAAGTCAAACTTCCCATATTTGCAGATGGAATAGTTCTATACATGAATGATCTGAAAGACTTCACCAAAAAACGACTAGAGGTGATGAACTCCTTTAGCAAAGAGGCAGGATAAGTAATCAATCAACATACAAAAATCGGTAGCCTTCATATATATCTATGACAAACACATGGAGAAAAAAACTTCAGGGACTAAGTCTTATCTCCAACAGTCATGTCCTTTTCTCTGATCTAAAGTCAGTACTGTCATCTTCATCTGTGGACGGATGTGTCCTTTCCTTGGTCAGCATGTGGTTGGGTCATCTTTTGGTGTTTCCATCTATTCTTTCTGTAGCCAGTGTTTGTGTTTTCATTGAAAAATTTTACATTTGAGGTAATGGTTGTTGAGAAAAGACTTCTATTAATTTGCTGTTGGCTTTTTATAACCCTTACAGATTTTGTTCAAAACAACTTTTTTTTGCCTTTTCTCCCTTGTTGATAAATATATCAATAGTCCTTGCATCTGTTTCACTCCCAATGCATCAGTGTAGTATATAAATACCACTTACTCTACTTAAGCATGAAGAAATTGGTGTGAAGAATATGTCAAATATTTTGTGTGGTTTTTTTTGTTCACAATTCCTTGATTATTATTTAGGTTGGGTGGATTTCTCTTGACTGTTGGTATCTGTGTTTACTTAAAATAGTCAAGAGAAAACCACCCAACCTTGGAAGTAATCAAATTGATTCATTATCTATCTATCTATCTATCTATCTATCTATCTATCTATCATTTATCTATCTATTTCTATCTATCATATATTCCTAAGTCATTTCTTTTAACTGGTAAGACATATCTAAAGAAATCAACATTTTATATTTCTAATTTTTTGCTTTTTTACCATAAACAATTATTGGATTACATTAAATGTATTTTGAATGTGTTCATTGTACTGTTAGTATAATCAAAAGTAATTTTTAAGGCCAGGCATGGTGGAGCAAGCTTTTATTCCCAGCACTTGGGAGGCAGAGGTAAGAAGATCGTCCTTAGTTCAAGGCTACCCTGAGACTACATAATAAATTCCAGGTCAGCCTGGACTAGAGCAAGACCCTATCTCAAAAAAATAAATAAATAAAGCATTTTTTCTTTAAACTGCTACTAATTGGATCATAAAAATAAATTTTATGCATTTCTTGTATCTGATTTTCTTTCATTTTAATTAGCTTTTTGTATCAATACACATACACTATGGGTTTGTGGTAATTTTTCTTACATTCTCATATGTGGTTTAAGATCACATTACAATAGTTTTTAAATACAAGCTGAGTAGTTTTCATTTCTTTCTTTTTTTTTTCAACTTAACAAAAAATTTGGATTTTTGGTTTTGTGGATGGATTACCCTTTCTTTTGCCTGCAAATTACCTGGTCCTGATAAATTTCATGCTGAGGGTATGTTGAGAGCAGGGGTGGGGATGGTTTTTGGATCACCTTCTTTAGCAGTTTTGGAAGAATGTCTACCATTCCTCTAGCATATCTGCTGTCTAATCGGCAGGCTACAATGTCACCTTCCATGGTAAGGATGTTTATTTGAGCTCTTTTGATGGAAGCCAATCTTATCTAGGTACACATGAAGTGTAATCACAGGGGTCTTAAGAAAAGGAGAAGAGGCCTGGAGAGATGGCTCAGCAGTTAAAGGCATTTGCATGCAATGCCTGATGACCCTGACTTCAATTCCCCAGTACCCATGATACACAAAGTGCCAAATGAATGTGTCTGGAGTTTGTTTGCTGTGGCAGGAGGCCCTGGCATGTCCATTCTCTCTTTCTTCTCAATCTTTCAAAATGAGTAAATAAATAAATATCTTAAAGACAAGTAAAGGAGAGGGTATTGTGTGATTATACACAAAAGGAGCCCTGAAGGTCAAAGCACTGAGGCCAGGGATAATCATGCTCCAGTACACACAGTGTCTCCTATATGTCAAGGGAAGGGAAGAGATTCTCCTGGGACCTCAACATGATCAAAACCTGGATGTCTGTCCATGATACTGATTTCAGACTTTGTCTTTGTCTTCCAGAGCTACAAGATTAAGTGTTCTGAAGTTGAAAACATAAATTTATAGACTTAGGAAGATGAATGGACCTTTAATAGTTTAGTAAAGCTCCATAAAGAAACCCACCCCCTAAATAAATTTTAATGAAATGCATGAAAAGAGGATGGCAAACTAAGATATTTAATGGAAATATCAGAGAAATGGTGCCTTCTCTGTGGTGGCATATGAGTCCCAGGCAAACCTATAGAGATCCTTGCAGGAGGGAAGGCCAACTTCAAAGACTGTGTACTGTATGAGGCCAATGCGTCCCTTTCAGTGCAAACATTAGAGACACTGAGGATGAATAGTTAGTGAAGAAGGGAGCAAAGTTGTTGCTAAACATCGTTTTAAAATTCGGGATGCTGGGCTGGGGAGGTAGCTGAGCAGTGAGGGGGACCTGAGGACCTGAGAGAGATGAGACTAACTGAACTGGAACCTCCAGCACCCCATACTCATCTGTAACCCCAGTCCTGCATGGAGTGGAGACCCAGGAATCTCTAGGACAAACTGACTGGAAAAAAGAAAAAAGAAAAGAAGAGATGAGAAAGAAAACAGTGAGAACAGCAGCTCTGGAAACCGGTGCCTTAGCAAGAAGAGGAGGGACACGTGACATTGTCCTCTGGCCTTTGCATGTGTGTGCACAGGGCAGAGGCATCTGCACACACACATGTGCACACCACACACATCCCATCCCCTCACATCACCTACCACTCCACACAGTCCACTCCTTTCCCCCAAATTCTACAAGTCAACTCTAAGGATGTCACCATGGTTACTAATACTGTCCTTACCATTTTGCTAAATGGTGCCTTTGGAGAAAGCTTGTTAGTGTGTGTTATCTCTTCCTACTGGATGAGGAGCCCAACGTAGGATAGATAGTTAATGAAAGGGCAGGTGCCCTTGTTTGACATATTCATATGAACCTTTGTTAACTGCTGCTAACCCCTTCCTTTCATTAAGCACTGTGCTAAGGATAGAGTTTAGAGTCCTAGGGGAAAGCTAAAGCTGTCTCAAAGTTCCTCTGTAGTAGCTTTAGACACACGGTATCTTCCATGACCATGCACATTCTGCATCCATTTTTGTTGCATTGATTTTCTGCTTCTGGCCCACAGATCCAAAACATCAATCAACACCTAAAATAAATTGAAATCATGGATGCCATAAGTGAAACAAGAGAGGTTCGGGAGGGAGTCCTTCCAATGCGCACATTTACACTTACTCAGAACAGTCCCACTAAAATCACTTTGGGCTCGCTGGCGATAATCTAGAAAAATCACAGTTTGGAGGTATAGTTAAAAATGAAATTCCTCACATTGTCACGGATACTTCTTAGTCTTGGATTCCCATGAGGCATTTGAAATCATCATCACAACAGGAAATGTGGCATCAGTTGTCAATGCCTCTGTAATTGAGCCCTAGAACCAGGGCTGACAGAACGGAGGCATCTCCACTGTCAGCAGAAGAAGGGGCAGGCAGGACAACGCCAGGCCAGGTTTGGAATTCTCCTCGCCATTGTAGTTTGAAATGTACAGAAGACCACTTGTGGCTGAACAATAGCATAAAAATGCATAATGTCTAATTTAATTTTCTTGATTGATTATAAAACTAAGCAGAAAACAAAAATCCAGTCCCTTATCCTATGTCTTAATTCTGTTCTTCAAGTCTTAGTGAGTCACCTTTTAGGAAAAGTCACTTTAAAGGCCATTTCAGGACTTTTTTGTTTACAATCAAAGTTCTAATGAGAAATATTTTCATCAAATTGAACTATGTTTAATGAATTAATTGGCACATGGATCATGAAATGAAGTATGTAGGAAAATAGATGGATTTGGAGACAAGCATATTAAGTAAAGTGACTTAAACTCAGAAAGACCAAAAATGCATTTTCTCATTTTCTGATATGTGGATCTTATTCTGTAACATCTCTGTCTCTCTCTGTCTCTGTCTCCCTCTCTGCATATATAATATAGATGTATACATATAATACATATATATATACACACATATATAGATAGGTGTGTAATAAAACCTAGAAAGATAGAACCATAATAAAAAGTGAATGAAAAGAGATGAGATGGAAGAGGGGGAGGAAAGTGAAAAAGGATGCATGTGTGTGAAAATGAACTACAGGAACAAACTGTGAGAATGAACTATAAGAATGACGTATGGGAAGACAATGTGGACAGTGATGAATTGTCCAGAGAACAGCTACAGATCTGTTGAAGCCAACATGTAGGCTTAGAATGATCGCATTTGTGAATGGGGAGTGTGTTCTGGATATGCAGAGTCCAACAGTTCATACCCGTAAATCCCTTCCTTTAACAAATGTTTAAGGATTCTCCAGTCAATAGTTTCTTGTCCTTTGCCCATGAACGGTTCAACTTGTTCACATATTACTGGTTCTGGGCTGTTCAATAAAACACCAGTGAGTGCCTGTGTGCAGAAGCTACAGCTTCAGAACCTTAGAGGGGCAGTGACAGCAGATGTATGAGGTTCACCCTTGGTTTAAACAACTCCAAGGGTTAGTTTTCTCTCCTCTCGGGCTCTGCAATAGATACAGCTAGCCCATTCTGTGGTAACCCCAGGGGGTAGGCTTCCTTTTCTTCAGGCTCTGCTTAACAGGCTCTTGGGTAAATGATGACCCCAATGGTTAATTTCTATAATTTAAGGGTTGTGACTCCCTAATGGTGTAAAAGTGATACAGGCAAGAAGGAAATGGGGATGGGGGAAGAAAGAGAAGAGGGATAGGAGAGGAGAAGGAAATATATATTGGAAAATGCCAGAATTAATGATGTCTAAATCTCTATATGCCAATCAGAAATAAAACATAAATATAAAATAATAAATAAATGAATATGTGACCCCTTTATGCGGTGTCAGAGATGACAGGATCCCTGTCAGGGCTTCCTTAACCTCTTCATCTTCCTTTTAGTTGATCTCTCTGCACAGGAAGCTGTGTCAGTCCTAAGGGACTCGATTCTGTTTGTCATCTCAATCCCTGTCTCGGGTCCCATGTCAGAGTTAACAGTGAGATTTGTTTCTTTGCTCACTGTTTCTCATGGCATCATTTCCTAAAAGGTGGAGATGCTGAGTGTCGTCTACAGTGGAATCCATCAGAAGACAACACCTATCTTATTTTAGAATAGTGCCATTTTCTTTCTCTAACTAGGTTTTAGTTAACTTTTGGACAAAAAGCAAATTTAGGAAAGCTGTTTTTGTTTGTTTGTTTTTGTATGTGGGGAGCCTGCCCTCTGGCCCTAAAAAAATCATATTGTTTTATCAATTCTGCCTTTTTAGACCTCTTAGTGTGTGGTTATGGAGCCATTTTGCTTGACATCTGGATAGCTTTTGGGTTGATGTTTTGTTCATCCCATATGCCATCGCTGATGGTACTACAGACCATTTATCATGCCATACATCAGTTATGATGATGTAATAATTATCGCAGAACTAAGTATCTACTTTATGCAATGTTAAAGGTATCTCAATAACTTGAGGAACCTTTTGGAGTGAATGCTGCATCACTCCCATGAGGCCCCTTCCCCAGGGACTATGACCTCATTATTCACTGTCATTTCTGGTACCACTCCAGACTCCACAAGTTCTGTGATTCTTTCTGTTCTTATCTTTGGCACCCACCTCTCCATCCTCCTACATCTCCTTGCTGTGGAGAACTCATACTGAGCAACCAGCCAGGATCACAGTCCTTATATATGGCTGGGCTTGCACATATCCCAGCACCATGAGTCCAACCTCTGAGACAGGAAAGCAAGCCCTAAGTGTGATTAGAAAGAAACTTCTAGGACTTATATAAGAACTTAATCTCCCATCTGTATTTGTAGAGATAAAACGGAACTTATTTTTTAGCTATGAACACTTAGTCTATATTAAGTGTGATGCTGTTAAAAGTGTAGCAGCTTGAATTAATATTATACCATCTCCTACTCCATCTCCCTAGCACTCTCTCCACAGTCAATGGAGGCTTGGTTGGCATGCCAATGGGTCTCCATCAGGATGTAGCTTCCCTTGTGCCAACATCCTGGCTCTTAGATGAAACAGATCCAAAGATCACTGGGAAGTTAAGGTAAACCTTAACAGAAAGGCTTGCAAGGTGTCAACCATAGTTTATTGAAGACATCATTCCTCGGGTTGCAAAATTGAAAAGTTTGTAAAACATATTATTGATGACTATGTTGTGTATGGGTCCCAGGAGGGTTAGTGGGTCTCGATGGTCATTAGGAGAATAAACATTCTGGGAATTTATAAAAACAAATGTATTGCTTCACTTCAAATCACAACATAAAGAAATTAAGTATCCTGTGTCTGACGTCTAGTTCCAAACATCAAGTACACTTAGAGTTTAATATATTGGGTTTGTGTTGGTAATTGTAATTTTTAAAAGTGTACTGAATATCTTCAATAAAATGTTGTGGCCTAGGAGATCAATTTCACAATGGTTCTTTCTAATTTAAGTGGAAAGGGAAAGACCCAGCATTGACCTCTGTTTCCGATGAATGTTTTCCTTAATGCCCTACTTAGAGATATTGCTGGAAATCGGGCCAATGGACTTCATTATAGAGGGTAGGAGGCAAATCCATCAGAAGGCATCATAAACCATGTTCGCCTTCAGTGAGTCAAATGCAAAATGTCCACTCCCTTATTCTTTGGATCTTGCTGAAGAGTAATGGCTTATATCTCCATTTACAGCTGATCAGTACTATTGGATCAGGCTTATTTATCCAGGTTCTGAGTTAATAGTTACCAATCTATCATATTAATTGCCCTGTCACGTGGCATAACCGGAACATTTGAAGGTTGTTGTTCAGATGTTCAAACACTAGCTGTAACCTTGAACTTGGTAAAATTCTGGGTTCATGACTACTACGTAGCTTCTGGGTTGATCCAGTGTGTAATCTCTGAAACACTTTTTCCATCCCAGAGTGAACCATAAGAGATGAGCTCAAATGTGTTCAGAAATACATGGTCCTGGATGGAGAGTTTGGTGTCACCCGTGGTGTCTGCTATAGAGCTCTAGGACAGACATCACTAAGCACCTCACACTTAGGACCTTGGCAACAGACATGATTCTCTGAAGCTCTGGAGGCTGACATCTGAGGTCAAGGTGTTGGCAAGACTGCTTGCTTCTGAATATGTGAGTGAAAACCTGGTTCAGTGCCTCTCTCCTAAGCTTGCAGGTGTGTGTTCATGCCCTTCATATAAACAACCTTATCTCTCCATAGGTGTGCCTCTGTACCCTAGTTTGGAATGGTCTTCTTTAAGGATGTCAGCTTACTGATAGCCATTAAGATCATTTCTTCAAATAAAGCCATATCAATTGGTGGTAGAAGTTGGTACTTGAACATATATGAGCTTTGTGGGAGACAATTCCATGGCATCTGGATGCACAAGGTAACCACAGTTCTCCATCCTCTGAGGAGAGATGGGTGATATTAGAGGATGGAAATGAACCTATCTCTGCATGAACTAGGTCCTCTTGGTTGGGCTTCCTCGACCATACTAACCCTCATTGATAGAGAGCTCCTTCCTTCTTGAGGGACCATAATCAGCACCATGTCTACTCCCAGTCCTTTGCCATGGTCCATGCTTCTGATTAAGTGTGGACACTCATTCTTAACTGAAGTAATCTAAATTTCTCTTCTAATAAATTGGATTTTTGAATGAAGAATGACAAGAGGTTAGAAATCATTAAGATCCAATTATATCAAAACAGAATTCTACCAAGAAGACCCCTGATGTCCTAAGAACTGTCTCCTGATCACCCTTTCCACATTCTGGTGAAGAAACCTTCCTTTTTTTTTTTTTGTAGAATCTCCTTTTTTCTCCCTCAAGCTGGTCAGAATTAGTATCAGTCCTTTTCATTCATATGCTGCAACTCTTTTATGGTGTCTGATTTCCTCATGAGAGTTTTAAAGGAAAACTGATCCTCATTGCTAGGAGCAAATAAACCATCCTAGTAAACTTTTTCACAACCCCGGGCCTTTCTTCCCACATCAATGGTCTGCCAAGAGTGTATGGTGCTCTTCTTTTAGCTGGTGGCTTCACTAGGCTCGTATCTGAGGACAAGGACTCAAGGGAGCATGATGAATTCCCATGAGAAGACTGAGTAAAATGATGATTGTCTCCCTGGTGTTACAGGGGAGTGACACAGCAAGTTACATGTCCAGACATCAACGAGTCCTTTAGAAAAGACATGGACTTGTCAGACTTTAGAAAAGACATAGACACAGACACTAGTCAGACTTTAGAAGGGAATACTTGTGAAGTACCCTTGAAGCTCATGTTAAAAGGGGTAGCGTGTGTGTGTGTGTGTGTGTGTGTGTGTGTGTGTGTGTGTGTGTGTATACAGGGCCTGAAATTGGTATTATGACTTTGGTCTTGAACATAGAGCCTGGAAAGGGGCTGTGAGGCATGTATGTATGTATGCCTGCTGGGCTGTGAGGTGTGCACATGGGCGTGTTTGTGGCCTCTTCCATGGATGGTATCTTCATCTCCACATTTCAACAGAGAACCAAGGAAGCTGCCCCTTCTGTGGAGTGTGTTGTAGAGTGGAGAAGCCACGACATTTTTTGTCATGTACATCAGTGACTGCCTTGGCTTTGTGCATATATTCCCCAAATCTTTATAATCCCCCAATTTCACTCTAAGCTGCCCTTCAAAATGTTTATACGTTTCAGTGGTTCTAGCATATTGTTAATTGTGACCAATCATCTTTCCAAAGTTATCCACAAAAGTGTTCATGCAAGATAAAATTTTTACTTTTTACATTTTCTGTAACAGAAGACTCTAAAATTAGATATGACAAACAACATCAGTGAAAAACTGAAACCATGAAACGTACTTAACTTTGCCTGAATTTAAGGATGATAAGGTAAAGTTTTATTAGAAATGCAGATTTTTTCTCCCCCACCATGGCTCCTACATTCTTTCTAACCCCTCTTCTGCTCAGTTTCGCTTGGTTAATTTTAAGTCTGCTTTATTGTTGAGATCTTAAGCGTCTGGACTCTGCTTTGGATTGTGTTGGATAGCACAGGTGTCTATCTCATTGACCTATCCTGGGTTATCTGACTTGCTGTGGTGATAAGTCTCTTGTTTATCAGGACACTTTCTCATAGATCGGATTTGGGGCCTACATGATAGGCCAGGATTGGTTCATCTCTTCGCAGGATGTCAGCCATCATCCCATGGTTTATTGGTGGAATTGGATTGACCAAGGCTCTCCCACTACATTTTGAAAAATACAAACAGAATCTCCATCAGAGAATGAGATCAGTATAGGCAAAATGAGACACACATTGCAAATTTGGTAATATTCTATTGGGTATAGCCTCTCTGTAGTTCTCTGGTAGTGGGAATTTCCCCTTGGAGCCTGGGTTTTTGGTCCCCATAAGATTTTGCCCTGGATTCCAATTCCTGTTAAGTGTTATTTGTCACTGTGTGGGTCTCTTAGCCAATTTGAAAGCCGTTGATCACCCTCCTAGGTTTTGGAGCCACTATTGCACAGATGATCTCTTCCTGACTTGCTAGTTTCTACCATAAAGCAGTGTGCTCAGCATTCTCGTGACATCAGCCTGGATTGTAAATTAGTGGTCTCTGCTTTCTTCAAATATCCAAATTGACCGATTTCCCTTGGCAGCTTATGTAATGCCTACCAGCACTACACATACTACCATCTGGGAGCTGGTTACCAATGGCAACAAGCTTCTTTTTTGCAACTGTTTTTTGTTTGTTTGTTTGTTTGTTTTGGTTGTTTTTTAAGATAGGGTCTCCTTCTAGGCCAGACTGACCTGGAATTCACTATCTAGACTCAGGGTGGCCTCAAACTCACGGTGATCCTTTACCAAGTCTGGCCTAGAAACGTAGTTTTGAATGAAATAATTTTTTTCAAAAAATTTTATGTACTTGATGAAGAAATATGTGAATAAGGATGATGGTTTGAAGAATATTTTATTTTAAATAACTAACAGTAAAACAGCACACATTTTGTAAGATGGATTTGGAGTTGATTCTATTCGGGAATGTGCTTTCATACCTGAATGAATAATGAGAGTAATGTCTTATCAAATGATCACATGAAGTTTTTTCCAAGTGCCTGATACTAATGGGCTGTGGAACTTTGCTGTTCCTAAAGATGTTCAGTGAGTAAACCCCCACATGACAGTGTTCGCTTGTCAGCAATGCTGGGACCCTATGATATTGGGAGAGCAGGGGTTGAGAACTTGGGTTTGTCAGACCTTGAGGCCCAGAGAAGTGAATGCCTTTCTCTGGTAACAGCAGATGCCAGTTGAGACCAAGAGCTCCAGCCTATCCAATTGCAAATCAGTTTGGAAATGTGGGAACCGGAAAGATGCAGGTGGAAAATTGACCTCTGAATTGTTTCAACTCCTTATTGTCCTTGGAAAGACTCCATTCACCTGTGTACAAAGTTCGAAGCTCGTGAGGTATGTTGACCCATGATGCCCTAGAACATTAATCTTAACATTCCCTCCATCCATCCTTTGATGCAGAAGTAACCCTCAATACACTTATCAATAGTCAATGAATCGATCTTTATTGGGAGAGGACTGGCTTATGTCAGGTTTGGACAAGAGACATGAGCTCTACCCAATCTGGCTGTCCCCTGAAGTGACACTGCTCCTACAGAGTTGTCCCAGAGTGATGGGGACCCACTGGAGTCCTCAAACCCATGGCTACTGCCACCTGTGATAGAAAACATTGCAGAATGTGTATTGCACTCAGGAGGATTGTAAATGCATTCAGAATTAATTGCAGATCAGCTCTGGCCTTGAGATTAAAAACTTAAACAGAGAAAAAGCAATAAAGGTTCAGTCCAAGCTCTCATCATTTCTTCTGACACATCTTAGATGCTTGCACTATTTTCAACAACAACTTTGAATATTAAGTGCATTGTTTGAAACAAAGGCTGGGAAGAACATATGGCTGTCAAGGCATCTGGAGTATCAGGAATATTTTTATATCAAGTAGCTTTTCTGTTTGAAATAAAAAAAAATCTAGGCAGAAGCTTTCTGCCCTGAGTTTATATTAGTCTTGATATAGAATGACAGACAGATCATGTTGAGTTCAATCAAAGGCTAGTCAGCTTGAAAATCCAAAACTTTGAATCCCATGAAATGAGAATAATATTCTTCCAGAGAAAATGTATCTTTCATGCATAAATGTCACCCATCCCAGAGTGCTGGGAAGATGCAGGTTCATCATCTGTACAGTTCAGTTAAGGACTGCTTGAAACATAAATTTTATTTTGTAATATTTACAAAATTGCTTCTTTGTTTTAGTTCCCAAGATGATTTACATTTTGTTCAATATAAAAAACGTTTTCATCCCATTTCTGGCTTCTAAAATGTCCTTTATTAGAAAAATGCTACATTCTGATATGAAGCGTTCTGGAAATTTCTCAGCTTTTAAAATCACAAATTTTACATTAGGATTACAGGAGTAACCAAATCCATTTTTTCATTGCCTCCCCCTGTCCTGGGGACTCCAGAACCCTCCCTTCCTCCTGCATTAGCCAGTCCTTCTGCTCAGCATAAGCACTACTCACCGGCCCTCACTTCTCAGGGTACACAGCACTTCCTCTGAGAAGCCTCCCTTGGCGAAAGTGGGTTCTTTTCCAAACCACCAGGTCACCAACGCAGGTGTTTCAACTCCATGTCACATGCTCCAGCAGCCGAGGTGCCAGTGAGGGAGGCGTTGCTGTGCCATCCAGGAGCACAGAACTCCAGTCAATAGGTGCTTGGTCAAAATTCTGTTACTCGCTGTTATGCTATATTTCCATTGGTCCTTGATACATGTGTTTGGGGAAAAGAATCACATATAAAGGCCATCGTGAGCTGGGTATGATGGTGCATGCTGTGACCCTAGCCAGCTGAGGCTGAGGCAGGAGGATGGAGAACTCAAAGTCAGTGCCGACTATGGGATGAGAGACCTTGTTTCAGACAACAAAAAAGAAAAAGAAAATCAGTGGTGAAATTTATTCCATGTGAACTTGGACGAGACATATTCTATTCCTCCTACAAATACAAGAAAAACTTGGTGTAGTTTAAAAGTTAATTTTAAAAAGATGCTAAAAAGAAAAGACATTGACAATTCACAGAATAAAATGTCTAGGTGTTCAACAGGGGCATTAGAAGAAACTCAACATTCATTAGCTATTAGGGAAACACAGAGCAAAGCCCAATGGGATGTCAGCACACACCATGCAGACTCACCCAGGAACACAAAGTAGGATCAAAAGAATTATGAAAGCACTCGTGGACAGGGATTTAAAAGTATCATGGCCACTTTGAATAGATTTTGGCAATTCCTTTAAGGAAAAAAGAAAATACAGGAAGTTGCCATACGACATAACATTGTCACAGCCTTGACATTTATTCCAGAAAAGAAAAACAAGAGTTCACTCAAAAAAAAAAATCTATACGCAAATGTTAATGACAGATTCACCTTTTAAAATCTAAATCTGAGAGCACCCAGAGGTCCCTCATCAGTTGAGTGAGGATGAGACTTACCAAGGGCGATCTTAGACCAGGGCTCAGCAAGGAGGAGGGACTATCCAGTCAACTAGAACAGATCCACGCATTCATCAGTGAGATGAAATTAAGCCAAGCTCCAAAGGTGACACACTGGGAATCTCAGTCTCGGGCTGTGTGAGGATCCCCGTGCTGATGGAAACATTATGCATTTTCATTATGCCAGTGGGTCCTCCTGCTGCCATACCTAGTTCTGTCACATTATTTGGGGGCAACTTGGTAAAAGCTACCTGAAATCTTTCACTGTCATTTCTAACTATTGCCTGTGCACCTACCTCACCTCAAGATTCAGAAAGTGAACTGAACAAAGCTAAGGAAAGGCTAATGTGTTCCTCTCTGGAGGCCAGTGGTTAATGTGCACTTTATCTATTAATTATGAATATTTCAAAGTTCCATTTAATTCAGAGAGTTTATGTGTTTTGTTTTTAGCACTATGCTCTTGGCAAAATTAAGTTCATAAAATTTCCCAAATGTGTCCAAATCTGGCAAATTTCCCTTGTTTGCTGTTAGGTACTGAAATACACCAGGCAATTACTTGGGATGAGCAGGGAATAATTATATATTTTGAAGTCATTAATAATTAGGTACAACTATGGATGGATTAAATTAATGGTTATTTAGAGTTCCCTCTTGGGTAGCCACCTGACCTGCAGGAGTATTGCCTCCGTGGTCACGTCTCTACTTCATTAGGTCCAAACCAGAAAACAGATCAGTCTTCCCTTGGGTTTTCCCCCTCCCCTCTCAGTGAATTATCCCAGAGACCCACTTCTTACCAGCTCCCAGTGGAGGGCTGGAGGCAGCCCTGTATACACGCCATGCTCATCAGGCACCCCTTCCTGCTGCCCAGGGAAGCTGGCCTCCTGGGGTGGTCGCAGCCCTGCTTTGCTGTGCTGGGGTGCACACCTCTGAGATGCATCCCCTCTTGCTCAACCATGGCTCCAGGGGTCTCACTGTGAAATAGGGTTGAGTCTTGAAACATCTAAGTCCCCGCCACCCCTGCTATTTGCCCCTACAGGAGACTCTGAGTGTTAACCTCACATGTTAACCTTGCAAAGGACACATGCATTTCAAAGACAACAGTTCTCACTTCCCTTTAGGTTTGCCACCCAGCTTTTGAGATTCATTTCTACATTTTTCTGGCTCAGATTCTATCTGAATTTATATTGACTTCCTGAAGAATTCTGGGAAAATGGTACTCGTACCCAGATGGCTGGCTCAAGCTGGCTACCTTGTCACTGTGCTGGACAGTGCAGGGCAGGGGCCTCAGGAAACAGAAAGTGATGTTCCTCTGAGTAGCACTGTTCTCTAAACAGTGCCTAGAGATAGACATCCAAGTAATCTAATAACTTAATTTTGCTAATGACTAAGCTTGAATATAGGGTTCAGACACTTTTCTGAGCTAAACTGAATGTAAGTGTTCCTTGATTGAGCAATAGTCGCTGAACTTTAGGAAAATCATTCATGAGTTTTGGCATCATGAAAGACAATAGGGTCAGAGAGACCTTAAGCATCCCTACTCCCAAAACCTCACTGTGTAATTAACAATGCAAACATCTGGAAGGAGATGAACTTTGTTGTTTAAAAACCTGGACACAGTAATAAGCCCATATTTAACCAAAGAAAATTATAAAAATGAACCACTTAATTCAGTTGAAATTGATCTAAGGGTGCACTGCAGATCGAAACGCAGTTGTTCAGGACACTCTGGCCCCTCTCACCCCTGCTGCACCCACACTCTGGCCCCTCTCACCCCTGCTGCACCCACACTCTGGTCTCTCTCACCCCTGCTGCACCCACACTTTCTGATTCCTCTTACCCCTGCTGCACCCCACTGTCAGGCTCCTCTCACTTCTGCTGCACCCACACTCTGTGCACTGTGGCCTTGAATCCTGGGCCTCACCCAGGAGGGCTGCTGCTGTAATGCATCTCTCTCACATGTCTCAGGCAGAAGCCATCCTTCTGTCAGTCACAGCTGGGCTCTGAGCTTCCAGCTCCAGTGGACCCCAATCATAGAGCACACAGGGCAGATAGAGAGTATAGCTAGCTGGCTTGCAGAGGGAGGAGCCTTATTATCAACAGAGACCAAGGAAGAGACTAATGAAGTCATTCCTGCCCAGTGCAGGACCTTGTGCAGCCTTGGTCCAAACACTGATGTCCCCTTGGCAATATTCTCCCATGGGCAAGGTGGCCTTGAGTATACTCACTTTGTGCTTTAGGAGACTTGCTCCTTTTCAAAGACTGGGGAGGACAATTCTAGGAATCTTGTTCATTCATTCATCCATGTTCTAATATTGATAGATCTTTGACAGTGAACATGAGCTCTTTGAGTGAATGGAAAAATAATGGTGGATCCAAGGTTAATCACCATCGTCACTTCTTACATTTGTAACATGACTTCAGTATGTAGTTGGCAAAGAGATCCATGAGTCTTTGATGGCAAATGTGTCTAAAGGATTTCATGCTTTATAGAATCTGTCTGAGGAAACATAATTTGTGAAATGAATATTCTAGCTATCCATGTTGTCCAACATTAAGTCATTAAAATGGCAAATCTTGTGGCTGGAGAGATGGCTCAGCAGTTAAAGCACTTGCCTACAAAACCTAATGACCTGGATTCAATTCCCAGTTCTGATGTGTTATAGTTAACTTTCATTGCTGTGCAGAAAGGGACCCAATCAAAAGCTGCTTGATGGGAGGACTGGGTTTATTTTGGCTTAGAGGCTTGAGAGAAAGCTCCATGATTTCAGGGCAAACAATGGCAGGAGAAGAGGAGTGGACATCACCTCCACCAAAGCACTGCAAGCAGCGGCAGGAAGGTGTGCTGACCACTGGCAAGGAGAAGCAGGCTATAACCGCCATAAGCTTGCCCCCAACAACACAGCTCCAATAAGATTCTAATTCCAAAACTGCCATCAGCTGGGGATCAAGCATTCAGAGCACATATGTTTGTGGGAACACCTAGATCAAACACCATGTAAAGCCAGATGCACAAGGTGGTCCATGCACATGGAGTTCATCTGCAGAGGCTAGAGGCCCTGGTGGGCCCATTCTGTCTGTCTGTCTCTCTCTGTGTTTGCAGATAAATAAAATGCAAATCCTGGTTGAACAGATTTTAAGACGTAAGAATATCTTATGCTGAAGGAGTTTTTTTTTTCTTAAGTCATACATCTGAGAACTTGCTTGCTCTGAAGCCCTATTCCATGCAGCATGCCTGAAGAAGCTGCTGCTATGCTAGAACATTCCAGATACAAGTGGAAAGGTGTCTGCTGGAGTCCAGCCTCAACTGTGGTCAGCTCTGGGACTGGTACTTGAAGTGTGGTCTACTCCAGCATGTTGGATTCTCTGAGAAACTTTCCAAGTCCAAACACCTGAGGGTCACATTGTCTTTGTCAGTTTCATGGCTATTCAATAGGACTCATCATGTCTGAAACTTCAGTGTCTTAAAAAGATCAATGTCTTATGGTTTCTGGCAAAGTTACAAGCAACTTAGAGGTCAAAATTATAATTAAGAATACACAGAGTAGTGGTTGGGGAGAATATCAGAGACTTGGCAACCCTCAGTAACAACACACTTGGGTCATGAGAGCCCGGCTGAAGACTGGGCTATCCATGGTCCCCTACCACAAAGACTGATACAGACGGCCCATGGAGGAGGATATCCAGCTGACTGGGGATGGGGAAGGGGGGCAACGGGGAATTGGGGATAACAACTCATGGTTGGCCCACTAATCAATGTAGCTCATTATGGACAATAAAGAAAAAAAAAGAATACACAAGAATTACTGTTGAAAGACATGCACCAACTCACAATTGTGTATGGGAAAACAAGAGGAATACATACTTATTCCTCTGTTTTAATTATAAATGCACATATAGGTACAATTTTAAAATAATTTTAATGAAAAAACCTAAAGGTGTAATTTTTGAAATACTGATTATTATGAAATATCTATGGTAATGACATGTGTGTGAGGCTTCAGAAAATCAAGCATTCATCGGATTCACAGTGATATTGTAAAAGGACCTTCGTGTTGGCAGTGTGATAGGTCGCTCTCCTGAGTCCTAGCACTTAGCACATGGACTGTACATAAAGACTTAATTCACATCAAGTCTGGGAGTTAAACAAACTGATGTTAGGAAACCATGCGCAGAGGTAACTAGACAAGCACAGAGGTGGAACTCCTGACAGGTGGTATAATCAATGTCGTCACCATAACCCACAGCACTGAGGCAGGCTGCCAGCCTTGTTCGAGGTCTGAACTTGACATACACTTCAACAGCACAAGGAGTGAGTGAGATTCTGAGCTGAGGTTAGGGCTTGAACCCCAGAAGCATTAATGTACGGATTCACTGAATAGATGTTCTCGATGTGTACTGTCCTGAACTCAGACTGTAACTATGAGTAAACTGAGATTGCAGGATCTTAAAGTCCAGGTAAACTATGAAACATTTTTCCATTTCAATATCCAACAATAACCTTTGACCAACTACTGTATGGTGTTGAAACTGAGGGCCATGCCTCTGAGTATAGGGATATCTCCTTTGCAAATTAATGATGTCACCTTGGGAAGAGTGTTGTTTTCAGAAGGGGAACATATGAATTTCTCAACACGTGTATCACAGGCTTAGCTGGGTCCAAGGGCACTCAGGTGAGAGAAACTGCTAGCACATGGCTTGTGTGGCATCGCGCCACTCAGATTTGAGTTTGCTCCCAGAACAGTCCACTTTCGATGTCCCGTGTCCTTGATGTAATGAGTCAATGGTTGCGGATGCAGATGGAGTGCCATCAAGACGTTGAAATCCCTCAGTGGTGACCATATGGCTCCCACTCACCTCTTCCTATTTAATCATAGTCCTTGGGCTTATTCCAATTATTTAGAAATAAAAGCTTTGAGGAGGACCATTTTACACCAGTTAAGAAAGAAACCAGTCATTAAAATATCCTCTGCTGTGACAATATTTTAATTCCTTTTAAGTTAGACCTTTTAGTTCAACTTAATAAAATATTGGCTAAATATTTTGGTCAAAGACTAATTATCCTTTCTCTGTTGGGATGATGTAATCAATCTCAAAGACAGATCCCAGCTCTTAATTATGTGTTCAATGACAAGCTAACACTAAGATGTAGTCAAGTGGAATATGGGGAAAGCCTGAGAAATGGCTTCCATCCAACAAGCAAACCAACAACCCATGTTAAAGTCTAAATCACCAGCTCTGGCTCATTGCTAAGTTACTTGCTCTAAGGAGCAACATAGCTACAAGTGCAACTTCCCTGAGACCCTGGTGCTGCTGTGAGTTTAGTTCAGAGAGTGAACTTCCAACGTCCAGAGGCTTCGGGTACATCATGAAGAAAGGTGCTACTCCCTGGATTGTGATGTCTTTGGTTTCTACAAACCACACGACTGCATCCTGGAGGTCAGCGTGGCAAGCTGTACTGTGGAAGCATTTGGCTTTGTAGTGGGTAGCAGTAACTTAGTCACTCATTTGTACCAGGATGTGACTCTCTTCCAGTTCTATCTTCTCTCCTATCAGGTCATTTATGCTTTTGTTTGATAGTCAAACCCAGTCAGTTCTATCATTCAATAGATATAAGCAAAAAAGGCTGGAGCAGGCCATGGGAACTCAGAAATGAATAACACACCATTTCTACCTCAAACTGAAGATGATCTAGCAGAACTGCAGGTAGGTGTCATTGCAATTATAGGACAGCATGATAAAGGTCATGATGGCCGGTCCTCCACTGAGAATCTAAAGGTAGGACAGACAAGGGGAGAAGGTTTGGTGAATGAAGTTGAGGGAAGAGAGTAGTTTGGACTGAATCTCAGAAAACCAAGGTTTTCTGGCTCAAGAGTGGTCTTAAAGAGCTTTCTGGTTGCAATAAGCATGAAAAGTTTGAGATATGCTCACCTTCTTAGTGTGGTATGGGGACGGGGAAGGTGGAAGCTGAAAGGGAAACTTGCATCTAGTTGTAATCCTAGTTACTTGAGAAGCTGAGATGGGAGGGTTGTGATTTTAATCCCTGCCTGGGCACAGAATGAGTTCGAAGCCAGCCTAGACAATAGTAAGACCAAGACTCAAAATACAAAGTAAACAAATAAATAAAAACAGGATGTACCTCAGTGGTAGAGTGATTGTCTAGCCTACACCAGAGCCTGGATCTAATCCCCTGTACAGAACAAACACATTAAGTACCCAGGACTTAGAAATACCTTGCACTTGAATTTTATTAATTTTACATGTGAATTTTTACTTATAAAATGATTAAATACAAATAGAAGATTATTTTTTTTTCTCTTAGCCAGGAACATAAACCTTGGAAGTGATCAGAGGAGCTGAGATATTCGGAACACCTTGGAGACATTACCTGGGGGAAGAGGTGTCATAACCTAGGTCTTGGAAAGCTGGACCTAGGTCTTGGTCCAGCTGGGAGCAGGAGATGCCAAGGGTGTGTGGCTGGGTTGCCTCTGTTTTCCCAGGGTGAGGGTAAAGCTATGTGGGGGGCAAGGCTCTGTACCTGAGCTAAGCTAAGCATCTTTAAGAGAACTGGGAGTTCAGGTGCTGCTATGGTTCTGGAGTGACCTCATCCCTCAGCCTCAGTGGTCGTTGAAGAGTCCCAGTGCATTCTTAAAAGCAGTGATATCACCCACAAGGGGAAAAGATGTGTGTGTGTGTGTGTGTGTGTGTGTGTGTGTGTACGCGCACACACATGGTGGAATTGTTATTTTCCCCCTGAAGCCTAGACATATGTGGAATTGGTAAATAAATGTACCATGTTGGGGTTATTAAATTCATAAGCAGTGGGAAAATTATCTGAAAATAACCCTTAGGAGGTCGGAAGTGGGAAAACCTGAGGAGATGGTGTTTCTGCAAAGCTGAAGATGGTGGGAAAACTCAGGGCAATCAGGAGAGTCAGGAAATGTCAGTTGTGGGCAATGATGTCACTGAGTGGTCCCTGGAGGGGCAAACATGGAGGTTAAGCACAATGAAGCTGGAGCACAGGGCAAGCCGATGGGGGTCAGCTCCATGGGTGAATGGTGATGGTGCAGGAAAAGCTGGGATTACAAGAAATTGAACACTGGAGTTACTAGAGAGTAGACTGCCTTAAGTTGTCATTGGGAGGAGGGGAAGGGAGGTGAATCATGTCTGGATCCAGGGATGGGGGCCATAAGTGAACACATTGTACAAAAAGCAAAAGCCACCATGAAGCATACGTTCATGAGGGCTGAGGCCACTTGCATTCATAGACATTCATCTGGAGGGAAGGAGAAGGTGTGTCCATCTGAGACACAGCAGGACTAGTTTTTCGCAAGACAGATTCTCAGGAAGATAAGGCTTTTATTCACTAAGTAATTTTATAGTTTGTTCCAGAAAATACCTAGCCATCAACATGCCTGGTCATCATTTGCTCTTCTAGTGTTTGCTTCAATTGGACAAAAAGATTCCATATCAAGCAGGAACTCACATCCACAGGGCTCTGCTCAATAACTCTAAGTGACCTTGTCTTGAAGTGTCCTTATCACCCATCACATAGCTGCCATGCACAGAAAGTCCATCAGAACTCATCAAACCCAGATATGGAACCTGTGTGTGGTGGTTTGAATATGGAGTGTCCCCCATAGCCTCATATGTTTGTGATTAAGACTCATACTGAATCCCCAGCTGGTGTAACTTTTGGGAGGTGGAGCCGTGCTGGAGGAGGTGTAGCATTGGGGGTGGAGCTGAAGGCTTCTTTCTATACCCTTCTTCTGATCAGGTTTTCTGTTTCATGCACAGGAAGGTAACTATCCCCCATCAAGTGAGATTATCAATACTGAAGGGGCATTTCCTGTGCCACTATAGCTCTCGATAGTCTTATGAGGAGTCAAACATGGGCATATAGAATATCCTTAAGAAGAACCCATGGGTTGAAAGCTGAAAGAGAGATGGTCATTAAAACACCCAACAATGTAAGTTGATTGTTAACTAAATGCATATTTCAAGAAACTTCCAAAAATCTAATAAGAAATGGGAGAATTGATTTATAAGATATGTATGAAGACTGTAACTAAGTTTTTGGAGAAATAAGTTAATTGGTAAGTGGGATAGTATGACACTAAAGAGTTTAATTTGGAAAAGAAAAAGAATCTTTAAGAACAAAGAAACCATACCAAATTGATCCATAGCCCATAAAACATAATGAATGACTTGGCAACCCTCAGTAACAACACACTTGGGTCATGAGAACCCGGCTGAAGACTGGGCTATCCATGGTCCCCTACCACAAAGACTGATACAGACGGCCCATGGAGGAGGATATCCAGCTGACTGGGGATGGGGAAGGGGGGCAATGGGGAATTGGGGATAACAACTCATTTTTGGCCCACTAAACAATGTAACTCATTATGGACAATAAAGAAAAAAAACATAATGAATGCATGCCCCAGTGAAATACTGGACAGTGTTTTTGAACTACTTTCATTCAGGAATCAGAAGAGCATGGGCAGATGTAGAGTGGGTGGAAAAATAAATTAGAAAAAAAAAACAACACAACAGTTCCTTAGGAAGCAGTATGATTGCCTGTACCCAAGGGATGGTCTCTCTGTGCCCACTGGAGAGAGCAAAGGAGGTCTTCCTGAGGACTGACCACCTGATCTTTAAGAATTCCAGGGTGAAGCTAGATTCTGGATGTTTCAGCATAGTGAGGGGCAGGAGTGTTATTCTAATTGCTGTCCTTCCATGTGGAAAGGAGGGATAAGGAAACAATGTTCCCTCCTAGCCTCCTTACTTAGCTGAGCCACTAAGATTGTGGTCTTCCGTGGGGTGGTGCTCCCCACTCACCACCATCCTGAAACACAGCACTGTCTTTAAGGATCCTTTCATGTCGCTGTATAAACTTGGGACCAGAAAGTATTAATACTTCACCATTGCTCTATTTCTGAATCCAAGTCTTACTGATTTTTCAAAATAGCCCAGAAATTCTTCCGAGGCAAATGGCACTATCAATAAAAGTAAATACTTGCTTTGTTTCAGGTGTGTGTGTTGAGGGGGAGAGGTGTATTTCTGAAATGTGTATACTAAGGTTTTCTTTAGAAGCTATAGTGGAGGCCACCTCACCCCTAAACTAGTATAGTTCTATTCATATCTGGCCCTTCTTTTCTAGTTCCATATCATACTTAATAAAATAGAATTTATTACTAGTAAAATATTAAGTGTAATTATAAGACATTTGGCCTTACACCTAGAAACTTAAGAATGGACCCAATCTCCAGGACACAAGTAATTATACTAAACGAAGTCAAGAACAAAGCAGAGCAGTATCCATACTAGCTAAATCTAAGGACTGTAGACCATGGCTTCCCCTTCCGTGGGATGCTGGTGGGACTCATCACCTCACACCCCTCCCCTGAATACATGATTGGCCCTATGCATTCTCTATACGGGAAAAAAGAGGTTAATTTGTGCACGATACCGTTAACTTGTACAGAAATAGGACAGAGGTGCAGAATTCCTATCTTCTGACACATAACCTGCACACGACATGAAAGGAATTTTAAATTCACAAATCTGTTGCTGTGACAGCCTTCCACAGGTATCTATTGAAGGAAGTTAATTCTATCATATAAAAATCAATGTAAGAAGACTCTTCTGTCCCATTTCCTTGGGCCTGTGTCCCCAGTCCCTGGCGTTGTCCAATAGGCTTGTCCGATCTATTTCCTGGTTACATGCAGCTGAGGACTGCTATGAATGTAGCCCAACACAAGTTCTAAACTTGCTTTAAATATTTGAAGTGTTTCTTATAGGTTTTAGTTTTGTAATATGATTGTGCAATTCTTAAACATGACCTTTGTAGATGACAACACCAGGTCGCAATGCAAAAGGTTGGACACATCTTGGTGAGTGTGTCTTCAGAAAGCAGCAGTTTACAGCAGGGTGGCTTCCACACCTGCCTCCCTTCTCCCTTCACAGCCTGTGGCTGGATAATCACTCCCAGCACATTCCGGAATGGGAGCACCTGACAATGATTTTGAAATTGGCCCATCAAGGTCACTTCTACCTGTCAGCATGACTATTCTGTTCTTTCCTGTGTGTTAGTCAAACACTTGTCAAGGTTCCAGTGTTCCTGTGACGGCATGGATAGATGTGACTAAGGTCTACACTCAGCTAACCTCAAGTAAATGCTGTTCTGCTGGACAATCTGGTTGTTCTTACTCAATCTGTTGGGATTGAAACCCATGATCCCTGCCTGTGCCCTTCCCAGCTGGGCTCTGTGTGGATTGTATATGTGAAAGTATGTATGGGGTACATTCAGCTTCTGTGAGGACAATGAGGTACCTGTGATCATTAATGTATAAAGAGCAGTTATTTGAGGACCTTTGCTTTGGGCCTATGGTACATTGTGGTAGAAACATGTGGTTAAATCAAACCTCTTATATCATCACAAGGAGACGAGAGACTTAGGAGGCACCCAGAATCTCCTCCAAGCACCCATATTCAATAATCCAAGGACTCCTATTATGGGAAACTCCTACTGTTTCCTATTAGCTCCTCACTGGAGCTGAGACCAAGCCTGAAATAAGGGACCTATGTGACATTCCAGATGCAAACTCTGGGCAGGGTATGGCTCAAGTCTCAACTAATATGACTGGAAATCAGCTCACCGACAATCTCCACTGTGACTTTATTGAGTGAATGGAAGTTGGGGCTCCTGATGAAGCAGTGCCATACTGCAGTTTACCACTAAGCTGTTTGCAAGCAGAAACTCGTTGCTCTGTAGCTTTGCGTCCTTGCCTTCTAAATAGCACAGATGTTCTACCGAACCACATTTTAAATGATGCAAATTCACTTCAGCCACGCTAATACTACCAGACCAAGATGTCCTTCAGTGTGACCATGCTCCTGCAATTGCCCCTTCTTCTTGATGGAAACTCAACCTCTATAACATTGCTGCAGCTCTATACAGAAAGGCCTCTCTCTCCTGGGAGGTGCCCACCACTAAAGGGCATTTCTTAAGTGGGGTGGTTACCCATCTTTGATAAGCCAAAGGTCTAAAGCTGTAACCACAGCTTAAGTCAGTGGACATCCAGCCACATGCCACACCATGGCCCCTGCAGATCCAGCTTCCAGAATCCTCCCAGCATGTGCCTGTTCTCTCCGGGGAGAGGGCCAAGAGCTCACTGCTTGGCCTCATTTTCTCCTTCCAACTCACCTGTCCATTGTCCTTCCAGTTTCCTTGCGGGAGGTTTGGAAAGCCTAGGAGAGTTGGAATTATTGGTGTCTCTACCCATGAACACATGGAGCCGGGAAAGAAGGACCCTCTCATCTGGATGAGACATCCAGATCTCATCTGGAAATGACATCCAGGCATAGTAAACAAAAGCCCAGAAATGGGCCCATTAGCTGCAGCATCCTGCAAAAAAGATTTCAAAGATACAAGATACTCAGGCACACATAGTCCTGGGAACAGAAAAGCACAACTCAGGCAGCTCCGATGCACACATGTCTGAATAAATCTCTCTTCTCAAAGAATGTGTTGCCACTACACTCAGTAGTCTGTCTCCTGAGCTCCTGCAGCTCTGAGCTAGAACTAGAGGTCTTCCTTTCACCACCACAGGACCAGGAAACAGTGAGCATCTCTCCTTCTCAGTCCTGATGGCCCGAAACACCCCTGTTAAAGGTACTGCACCATCTAGGAACTTGTCACCCACTTGTGTGTTCACATGTGTGATGTGTATTTACACATGCTTGGAGCTAGATGATGGTGCCTCACCACTTTGAGTGAGTCCCCACGTGTTTCTCTTTAGTGAAAAATGTTTTTAGACTCAAGAATCATGCAGGCTTCCTTCATGTGCACATGTATCCTCAAAATCCATGTCGGCCTCCATGTTGGTCAGTGAGAGTTTCCACAATAATGAGGGTTTGATACTGAGAGAGATGTGTGGACACATTCTCATCCTAAGAGGTGGACAAGGACATGGCAGTTTCTGTCGGGGAGGCTGGTCAAACTGTTCTGCAAGCTGAAGCCCAAGAGAGATCTGCTATCCAGTTCACGAGGGGTCTGCTGGCGGAATCCCCTCTTCTCGTGTCCTACTGAGGCCCTGTGGTTGGGTGAGGTCCACCCACATTACAGGTAATTGGTTTTGCTCCAAGCCTATTGACTTACATGTTTAGCTCATCTAAAAAACACAGTAACATCTGAAATACCGCTTGACCAAATATCCGGATGCTATGGCCTAGTTGTGTGGACACAGAAAACTGACCCCTTTCCCTCCATCCTGTGCCACAGAGTTCCATTGCCTCTGTGGCTGAGACCCTCACTGCACTTGTTGATTCCCCTGGCCTCCCCTGGTGACATAAGGCTTCACAGACAATAAGGCATCACTCCAAGCACTGGCCATAACTGCACTTAGCAGGCTGGCTCCATGTTGGTCTGATGTAGAAAGATGCCTTGTGTTTTCATAAAGCCTTCACATCAAAGGAGTGTGCATCTTAGCACTCACACAATTTTTGCCCAAACAAGGCAAATCTTTGATACTGTTTCCTTGATGTGGGAGTGTCAATATTCATCTGAACTAATTGGAGGTAGATGCACTATGGTGGCAGGGTCCTCGAGCTCAGAGACAGATGGCCACCCTTTGCGTGGGCTTCTCTAGTGCCCAGTACAGAGCCTGGAGGACACGTATAGCAAACTGTAGAACAAAGTGCATCCCCTGAATGAAGATGCAGGCATACATGTAAGTCTCACGATGGCTGACCTCTGAGATGTCTGCTATTGGTATTGCTAAATTCTGCCGTCATCTCTTGTTGATGGTAATGGAAGCTGGAGGTCATGCTGTTTGTTTTACATTTCAGAGATGAAATGCAGAAGTAGACACGGTCCATTCTAATGGTGATGGAAATCTCTGATGACCATCCTGAACTCTCCCAAAGTGCATGGAGCTAAAGGTCTGTCTTGAGGAGAAAGTAACAACAAAGATCCTTCGAGATCCTAAGCAAGGCCTTGCCCGTGTGGAATAGTATCGCATCTCTTTCAGAGAGGTGAAGTCTCTCTCCTTAGCCCTGTAGTTTTATTCCCCGAGGAAAGAGGAGGTTCTATAAGCAGTTCCCTTCCCCACTGCATTCCAGTCAAGTGAAAGGAGAAAGTACCGCCAGGGGCTGCTTCATGTTGCACGTATTTCATGAAAAAACCTTATTTGAGCAGAAGGCATCTATGTGAACATTGGATCCATTCCAGACCCTCACAAGGGTGTGTCAGAACAGCCATGTGGCTGACAGACAAGGCTCTAGAGTCAACTTCACCCATTTCTACTACAAAATAGGCAAACACTATCTCCTAATAGGCAGAAAATATCCCTGACATGGACAAGTTTTCTAATCCTGACCAGAAAGTAGCCATGAATACTACAATACAGCAGTAGTGTGACATCAGAACCCTGGACGTCTTTAGAGCTGGCCCTGGCAATATCAAACTGGGCTGAATCATAGAGCCACAAGGTCAAGAGACCCAAGGTCCACCCTACAGGCTGGGGGCCTTGGGTGAGAATCTCTGCGCCTCCATCCTCCCATGTGTGCAAGATTTGAAAGCAGGTGATCTCCATTATTGTCAAATTTGTGATAACAACTTGTACTAGGTTACTGGTAACTAAGGCAGTGTCCCCCTGGAATGACAGTGTAGGAAGAGCCTTGAGACTGTGCCCTTTGAACACCTCCTCATTCAGAAAGCACAATTTTCCCAGGAAGCAATAGTTTCTAACTAATGTATAAATTGTACTTAAAGAGCCCATACCTTTCCCATTACAAGCACCTTGCCATCCAATCCAAAGACACAGGAATGTCTCCCTGGTGACATCCTCTCTGGATTGTGTCACTGCATTGAGGATGGCCAGTCACTCCTGCTCTGGCTGTCAATCCAGGTAAACCAGGGTTTTCCCAGGTTCTGTCTCCTGTGCTGGCTGAGGATGGTCCAGGCCATGATCTGGGGATGCTCTGACTGTTTGCTGCCTCCTCCACCTGCATGAGGGAAGGTTTCCACTCAGACACTTCCACAGCCTTCCTGCTGTCTGGCATCCTGCCCGGTCAGCTACTAGGCAGGTCCCCTGGGATCTGACACCATTCACTTTCCTCATCCTGGAGCAAATGAGAAGCAGAGTGCCAGCAGACCAGCCGTTTTCCCTTTAATCGGCTTTGCCTGCAGTTATAGTAAGGTCTCGACAGGTTGAAGGCTACCACCAAACCGCTGCTCTGGGATTAATGGGAGTGAGAAGTTGCGTCAGTTTAGAAAAGCGGGGTGATTTATGAACATGGAGCTGTTCCAAGGGCAAAGGCTTGGGCTTCTTTCTTAGAACCAGTCACCATCACCCTTGGTCACTAGGTACAGAGGTGGTGGTAATCACTGTCACCCTTGGCTCGGCAGGGAGTTTATTCCCTGCTCAGCCAGGACCCTGCGGTGGAACGAGATGTTCTTTGGTTTGTATGTTGTTTATGGTGATAGTTCTGATCAAAGAGTGGGGAGTGTGACATGATTCCTCAGGGTCACATGCCACCACTGAGGCACAGGTGACAAAGGTTGAGCCTCTTCTTTAAGTGGAGAAAACTGTGACAGGGATTGTACATTGTCAGGAAGGGCACTGCTGATTGTGTTGGATAGAATTCCCAAAGCCATCTTCAAGTGTTGTGGATGTGAGAGAATTCTCTCTCTCTCTCTTTCTCTCTCTCTCTCTCTCTCTCTCTCTTTCTCTCTCTCTCCTTCTCCCTCTCCCTCTCTCTCTCTCTCTTTCTCTCTCTCTATTTCTCTCTCTCTTCACGCTTTCCAGGATGCTATCCATCAACTGGTCACCCATCACACCCTCTGCCCACTTGTGCTCCCCAAGGGTTCTAGATCCCTGAATTCAAGGTGGATATGTGGCCCTCTCCTAACCTGTGTCCACATTTTATCGTGATTGCCCCTTTCAAGGGAGTGAGGACCTGGCATGTCTAAGAACCCCCCCCCCCCCCGCCAAGTATTCAGTTCTGCGCTGTCTGAACTCCTTTCCATATGCTAACAGGAAAGAGATTCCTGTTCCCCTCCTTGTGCTGCCTAACTTGGAGTGTGCAGGTCAAGAAAACCAGCCTTTGTGTCCTGCTGAGAGATGACCTAGAAAGTCAAGGGGTTGAGGGTCCTCCTTGGATCTCCATGATGCTGGCCCATCTAGAACTGTCCTCTGCTGCCATGTCCAGGTCACCCCTTTCCTCATGGCCTTGGGTTTTGTCCCTCTTGCAGAAAAGAAGACCATAGTAGAGTGCCATATTGTCTTGAGGTCCTGGCTTTAGAGTTTCCTAGTGATGCATTTGTGAATGAGGACTGGAGTGTGTCTGATGGTGGCTTTCTCTCCAAGCAGCAGAGCTGTGACTATATAGTTGGGGGTCCCTCCTGTGTCACCATGGCCCAGGAATCATGAATTTTCAAACCTTCACTTGACGTTCCATGGCCATTGCAAGTTTCACAAACTGCCTGGTGTGCTCAAGGAAAACATGGAAACGGTCAGAACTGCAGGACACTGGCCAAGGGCTGCGTCATCTTCTCGAGCCCTTGACAGTGGCTCTGAAGCGTCTATGGGGTCATTCAGAGACAGGACACTACTGAGATGTGATTCTGATGGTGTGTCAGACAGGAATCCAAGTAGGTTGTAACACGATGCTCCTTTTAAATTGTTGTGACTAATTTTAATCCAAAAACCTCTGTTCTCTCTTGTGGCTGGAGATGGCTGTGGGCCACAGAGTGGAAAGTTAGCAGAACCCTTCACTGACATCCAGTCCTATGAGCTGGCCTCTCTGAATAGATCAGGGCTGCTTACATTTTCCCTCGACCCCTTTCCACTTGAGAAACTTACATAATTCTGGGCATAGAGGCATGTAAAATAGGTCTACAATCAGGCATTTATTGATATTAAATCATAAATGAATTTATTTTACAACATTATTTAGTAAACATATGATCTTTACCACCTTTTAAAAACAAAAGAAAAACTACATAATAATGAGATAAATGAGCTTTTTATTTTCACATAAAAAAATTAAATCAGGGAAGAATACTTAATACTACAGGACAGGTAGCATCTTCAACATTAGGCAGAGTTGGCTGATATTTTGATTTTATAATCATCAATGCTGAGAGCCACACTTCCTATAAATGTCTGGTACAATATGGCACAATCAGGTTTAGGGAAATTTCAGAAAGTGCTAGAAATTCTGACCTAATCCCAAAACAAAATTAATTTTATGATTTTCTATGAAACTCGCCTCAGCAATTCAAATGGTGATTTTTAAAAATCACACATTCTAAGGCAATAAAATCCAAATGTATGCTAACTTAACACAGGTCTAATAACAATAGGAATATATTAAGTCATTGTTTCTATAAAACATTACCCAACCATCTCTCTCCATTTTCTACAGTCTAGGGCCCTTGCCAAGGAATAGTGCTGGCTAAGGGAAAGGTGGGTCTTCCTATCTTAATTAACCTAATCAAGACAATCCCTCACAGGCATGCACAGAGGCTAACTACATCTACATAATCCCTCGAGGTGATTTTAGCTCCTGTCAAATAGATAATACTTCCTGTCGTAGTTACAGGCTCATTGCTTGGACAAAACACCCAACCAAAAGCAGCCAAAGATTTATTTTGGCTTACAGTCTCCAGGGGAAGCTCCATGATGGCAGAGGAGTGCATGACATAAGCAGAGGCTGGATATCACCTCTGCTACAAGTGCGTGAAAAACAACAGCAAGAGAGTGAGCTGAGCTCTGACAAGAGGCATCTGGCTGTAACACTCCTAAACCTGCCCCAAACAACACAACCTCCTCCAGCAAGGCTCCACACCCAAAGTTGCCACTAGCTGGGGAGCAAGCCTTTGGAACCCATGAGTTTATGTGGGACACCTGACTCATACCACCACACCTCCATATTTGTTGTAGCAATAATCTACCCTCTTCCTCATAGTGACCTATTTCTAGGTAGTTGTGGTATGTTTCTGGGGTTAAATGGTTTTAGTCAGTGTTATGTAAGACTGAGACCATAGACAGACCCGGGAACATCTTTCTTATATCTTAGCTGAACAGGTCCTTAGTCATTCCACCACTTTGACCCAACTTTCAATAGGTAGGTTTTTAAAGGGCATTCAGCAACACATACATTTTCCAAGTTAGGAAAACATGATTTTAGAAAAACCATAGCTGTGTTTTTACCTAGGGACAATGGAAGAATGAAACATAGGCGATCCTCTTGGGGATTAACTGTCAGCTTTTGAAGATACCTCAGCATTCATCCATGTACATGTGCTGATGTCACGATGCCTACTGATGTAAACCAATAAACAACCCACCACCCAACCCAGCAGGTGACCCTTCTCCCCCACGCCCTCCCTACCTGCTCACCACATCTCCCTCTGTTCTAGTGGGAGAGTCACAGGGGAAGACTTCTTCTTTCATGTTCTGTTCTGTTTCCTGTGTGGCTCAGTCGCTGGCACTCTTTGGTGCTCACGTGTGGGGTTGACTGACACTTTGAATGAGCTGCTAAGGCAAGAGTTTATTTTAACAAAGACTGGATTGAGTGAGGTTAGTCCCTTGCTTCACTTCCTAGTGTCAAAAAAATTTGCTGTATTTTGCTACTTGCCTTTGTTCCTTCCATTGGGGAATTAAATTCTATGATAAACAGACATTACAACTTGTTTCGGGAAGTGAGTCACTGTGGCTTTGATGGATGCCCCTGGCTTGCTCTAGGCTGCCATGCTGTAATTGCTGCCACCAGGCAGAGCCTAAACCCACCCGCCTTCAACCTTCTTTTTGGACAGTGTGACCTCTTCAGAAACCTCCTGCTCACCCCTGAGCTGATTTTAATAACTCCCTCACCATGTCCCCAGGCTAACTATCTTGCCACTAAGTCCTCCATCTTGTAAAACCCAGTTGCTTAGGTAACACTTGGCTCCCTGTGAGCGATGCTCTGTGATATGCTCACTCTCCTCTCCCACGCAGCAGGGAGGAAGTAATCACGTCACTTGGAGCCCTATTCTAACCAGCTTTCTTTTCTCCAGGAAGAGGGCAAGCAGAATGTAACTTTATACTCATTAAAGATTAAATAGCTCACTCAACAATCAGTAGATATCAAATTTTGAGTTCCTGAAATCTGCCTAAATCCCATCTTCTCTGGGATTAAGTCATGTCGTCCTTTCTCTACCATTAGAAAGAAGGCATTATGAAGGCTAGAAGGGAATTTTTTTTCCCTGTGTTGGGCTCTAATAGAAAATATAGCCATCAACTGCTGAGCAATTATAAAGAGATCATCTCTTCATCTAGTTTCCAAGGTTTGCACTCTGCCCCCAGGTCAGAGAAGCAAAGTGTCTCTGAATGAAGTGGTTATGAATGAGCTGCTGTTTGCTGTGAACAGACCTGAGCGGGACTTCAAATCCTCAGGGATGAGTCAGTCTCATTTGTAATCATAGAATATTTAAAAGATTAGCAATTTCTAATATTTTAAGCTCTGTTACAGGAACTGTGATTCATTTGACCTGTTGCACTGGAGCTCTGAGGGAATATTGGGGAGACAAGCAGAAGTTTCAAAGTAACTTACTGTCCCTCAGATTTCATCAGACTCACCCAACAGGGAGCTCTGTCCCAGCACAAAAGAAAAATAAAACTATGGTTTTGTTATAAATTTGCAGTAGTTAGGTCTAGGTTGAGGTGAATATCAAACCTAGCTCATCTCATTGGTTAAGGCTGTATAAAACTTGCATGCATAGAATGAGCATGTATTTTTAAAAGTAAAAAAGCACTCAATAAGACTTAGTATAAATTAAGGTCAAACTTTCAATCATCATGCCCTGAGCCCTGTTGAATTGTTTGATAATTTTACAACTGAGAGGCTTCAGGGTCCATAGTGAACCGCAGTGTAATCTTTCTTTCTCTCTCTCTCCCTCTCTCTCTCTCCCTCTTTCTCTCTCTTTTATACACACACACACACACACACACACACACACACACACAAAACACAAAATCTTCCAGTTTTCACACTCATCCCCAGGAATGCACACAGGTGTGCAGTGGTTTGGGCATTAACAAGGGTAAACACATGCACAAGTTCAAATTCATGCCTGCAACTCTGCACCAGCACCTAGGAGCACCTCTGGACATTCAGGTTGGCCTTGACCTTTCTCCTCCCATGTGTCATTGTTAGAACCACAGTGTCTCCATTTTTGGATTCACTCCTTATTTCCTAAGAATGACCCAAACCACCCATTCCAGTTATCTCTTTCCTGGAGTGGCCCAAACCATCTGAATGATGGATTATTGATTATCGCTTCCCTGAAATGGCCCTGAGGCAAGGTGAACACCCTGCAACCAAAAAATTCTAATGGCTCCAGTGCCCCATAGTTAGCCCCCAATCTGTAAGGGAAGGAGCCTCTGGTATACCTGTTCAGAACTTCCCCAAAGAGAGCCTGTCCCCACCACCTAGCCCAGTCTTTCCTGCTTTTTTCTCGACAGTCTTCTGCAAGAAATGAGATGTGTGCACACAAAACTGCTAGCTTTGAATAAGGCATTAAATACAATTTCCATGTTTCCAGCATGTGCTAGAACCTTGACCAGTTCGACCTATTGGAAGTCTGGATTCCATAAGTGACCTATCAGTGTTGGCCTCTCTGGGCTCCACCTCAGGCCCTTTGGCCATCTCTGTACACTGAAGCAAACACTTTTGCTTTTGGCCTTTCCTTTCCCACCTCTTCTTCAATGACTTTGTCCAAGTTAATACTACCTGGGATGTCCAGGTCTGCCTGTGAAATCGACGAGGAGTTTGTAAATGTTTCCCCTTGTAAAATAGGTAAGAATTTTGTGTGTGGCTTACTTTGCATGTTATCATTGTGAGAAAAAGAGCATTTCTCTGTTCTGATGTAGCTAGGGTAATTGTAGAGTGAGCAAAGGGCCTGTCTATCTAATGTGGTGGGTCACAGACAGTCTTGGCTAGCACTGGCCTCTGTGAGTCTTCCATGTCTACAGTGAGCAGGTAACTCAGTGCGCCCCCAGGGTGCTGGTTTCTCCCTCTGAAATGAATGGCTGGGTGGTGCACTTCTTTGGTCACCCAGGGTCTCTGAGTTCCAGAGCTCCTGTGGATTCAGAGGCCACACCAGGCTGGAATTCCACCTGCTCTGGACTGAGCTTGCCCAGCTTTGCTTCTACAGGACTGGTTGATTTTTCATTTTTTTCCTCATGAAGGTGGTTAAAAAAATGTCATCCTATGTTTTTTCTCCAGTTAGGAGGAAATTGTAAAGACAGGATTCAAATGTCTACAGCTTTCTGGCTCTGCCTTGTCTCCACTAACCATTGTGCAAACCTGCTTATGTTCAGGCCTCCTCTGGTAGAGAATACTTGTCAGTGACCGTTCTCCTCTACTTCTGCAGGGCACAGGAATCCCATCCATTAGCTGGCTCTCTTTGTGTGTCTCTCTTGTCCAATTGCTCTGGAACATCTGACATTTTCCTGCCTCCCTCCAAGGCTGCCTCTTTCATAAAGGATTGAGCTGTGTTTTCTGTCTAATCCTTTCAAAATACTGTGTACCTTTCTAAGTGATGGCAACCCCTGACAAGGCCAGGGAGATGAGAAAGCTGGAAACCACATCAGAGGCGGCTTCTAAATCTGTTGTGACAACAGGGGAGGAATGCTAGGACTTGCTTCATTTAGGACTGAAAGCACCTTTGTTATGCTTCTGAGAGAAAGAGAGAGAGAGTAGGCCTGGCAGTGTTTAGCCTGTCCCCCCTGCTTGTCAATCACATTAGCAAGGGAGAAAAAAAAAGTACAATTAAGGAAAAGTAGGGTTGGAATCCCAAAAGAAAGGCACAAATAAAAGTAGCATTTGCAGAGTTCTAAATATTCCAGGCTCTGATTGCTCTGATTACAGGTGGAAAGGTTGACTCGTTCATCCAGTCCTGGAGAAATGTAGAAGTCACCAGAACACCTTTGCTGGCTTCCTCCTGGCTAAGCTGGGTTTTCTATCTCTTTTTGAATACTACATGTATTTTAGGGAAAAGATATATTCAGGGATCCCCTCCTGCTTGCTTGGTAAGGCATTCATTTGCATCAGCTTGTCAAGAGTTATGACATTTAATGTTATTAATGTCACCTCCACTTTTCCAGCGGATCTCAACTGCCTTCACCCACACAATGTGCAGTGTAAGTGTTTCTGATTACATGACCATAACTAGAGACCCCAAGGAAAGACAGAAGGAAACAGGGCCCGTGTGCTGTGTGCAGGCCAGTCAGTGAGCACCCCACATCATTCACCACTATGAGTTTGGAAATGTATTCACTCAGATGTCAGAGGTCCTGCTATACATGCACACACACACACACACACACACACACACACACACACACACACACACACACACACACAGAGAGAGAGAGAGAGAGAGAGAGAGAGAGAGAGAGAGAGAGAGAGCTAGCTATTTTTATTTTAGGAATTCAGTGCAATTTATCAAACAATAAAAATGTTGGGACGGGATTATAATTGGAATACATTTTGTACATATACAGAAACTGTCAATTAAAAATAAATACTCTGTGAGTTAACACTTTTATGACCAGATCTTGTTTAGAAAATAATTTATTTCAAGGAATGAATAGCTACATGGAGCTGAACTGTGAAGTCAGGAGATTAAATCTTGAAGGCAGTTGGACCCATCATTTTCTGATGATAGTGATAAATTTGTAAAATAATCATAGCTTTTTAAATGATGATTACTGCTAAACTAGGAAAACATACATGACTTTTACTATAATCATATTACATATTTGAATGACCTTAATACCCAAAAAGAAGATTTGGGTGTAGACAAATCTTTTACAATTATATTTAACTAACCTAAAATTCTATATGGAACAACAAAAGTCTCTTCATAGGTGATTTTTTAAATTATAACATTTATCAAAAATAAAAAAAATATATATACTAATTAAATTTCCCAAAGTTACCAATGTATATATTTACCAATCATTTTCATTTTAAGCTCTTTAATCTCTCTTTTTAAAAATCTTTACGTACCTCTAAGTTTAGGTAGCAAGATAGAAAATTAAAGAGATTGATGGGTGATAGATCAATATTTTGTTAACTCCCACGTATCTATATATGAGCAATATACCATAATATATTTTAAATAAATTAAATTAAATAATAATTATCTATTATCATGTTGTCCTGGACCATTTAAAAAAATTCCTGTACTTCCTTTCTCCAAAATATTTTACACTTGACTCCATCACATTTGGCTGTGTATTCTCTGGCGCATCTAAATTTTCTGTAACTAAGAAAAGACTTCTCACAGCCTTTGTAATCGTTTCTCATTATTCTACTGACTTTTTGAAGAGGCCATGCACTGTTTTACAATGCGTCACATTCTTGATTCATCTGATGCCTTTCTCACAATGTCATTGAACTTGTTTCCCTAGCGCACATAGTTCTATGAGCTGCAGGTCTCATTCACAGCTGGTACTTTCAGCAGGAGCTGATCCTGTGTCATGCCAGGAGCTTGACTTTTCAGTCCATTAGGACAAACTCCTGTCAGGCTGAAAAGAAAATAAATATAAGACCATTGAAGCACAGATAGTATGGACTACACAACTAAGGAAAGGCAGATTAAAATGGATTTTAATATGAATAATACTATAGTGAATAAAATAATGAATGTAAATTAAGCATAGAATTTTATGAATGGATGACTAAACATGCCTGTATAAAAAAGTTTGATCCTAAGAAAGTAAGTAAATCCCCCCAAAACTAACCTAGAGCAAACAATAGCAATAACAAATTATCAATGAGTAAACCTATGAGAAAAGAGGTTAGCAGAAAACATGAGGTACACTTATTTAATCTGCCTGGCAAGCTCTGAGATTTTATATTTATCTATCTATCTATCTATCTATCTATCTATCTATCTATCTATCTATTTATTTATTTGCCCTGTAGGTGAGACTACAAAGAGAGAGCATGCCAGCCATAGTCATTCAAGTATTGCATTCCCATATCTTCTCTATTGGAGTATTTTTAAAAAAATGCTGTGGGCTAGAGAGATTGCTAAGTGGTTAAAACACTTGCCTGCAAAGCCTAAGGACCTGATTTTGATTCCCCAGTTCCCAAATAAAGCCAGAAGCACAAAGTGGTACATACATCTAGAGTTTGTTTGCAGTAGCTAAAGGCCCTAGCACACCCATTCTCTCTGTCTCTCTTCCATCCCTCTCTGCTTGTAAATAAATACAAATATATTTTAAAGTGCTATTATAGTTATACATTAGGATCAGGTTTTGGATCATTCAATGCATCAGCTCTGAGAGTTGAATCCACTCTCCACAAATATTTGGGGCTCACCACATTTGTCAATGCCTCAGATGCTCTGTGATCATCTCTCCCCACGGAGTTCAGGTCTCAGAATTAAGGGCCGGGTCATTAAAAGATAAGCACTAATAATTTCTTCTGAGGAGTGCTATGCAGAAAAACAATGCGGGTGGGGGGGGAACATGTGGATGGATGTGGATACAGCAGGGTATTAACTGGGGGAGCTTTCGAGACACAATGAGTAGGATGAATTGAACAACTGGAAAGTGATATTCTGAAGCAAAGAGCTGGGTGGGGCGGGGCGGGGCAGGATGGTGCTGGTTCTCCTTGGGCTGGGAAGTCCATTGCCCTTACCTGGGAGCAACTACATGTGGGTCACTTATGTCAGGGAAAGGAATTCTGAAAGTGGACATGGATAATGACTCTAAGTTTTCAGGGATATGTTCTTTGGGATTCTTTTCGATCTTCCTTCCTGGTCCCACCATGGGTACCACAGCCGCTCCCATCGTTGGTGAATCCCAGATGGCAAACAGGGAGAAAGGGGACACTAGGTTCAGGTACTATTTGATTCAGGAAAATGAAAATTCTTCTAGAATTTTTTCTAGCAAAATTCCATTTCATTGGTCGGAACTATTCCATAAAGCTGGCTAGAAATGTGGGAAATTATTAGTTTTCTTTGCTGTTTCTGTTTCTAAACTCTGCATTTCTGACTTCAGGCATAAGGTGTTCTGATAAGAAGATAGAACGGTCACTCTAGTCTCAATGGGGTGAGGGTCAGAAGCTTTGATTTCATGTTCCATGTGTTAGGAAACCCTTAGATGGTTTTATTTTTTTATATCCTTATTATGAATAAGTATATACATTGTATGAACCAATCTTGTGAAGGTGTCCCTGTTTCCTCCTCTCTGTCCCCTACCCACTGGGGTCCTTCCTCAGTGCACATACTGGATCTGTCCATAGGTTAGGGGTTATGAACTGCACCAGAGGTAGCCAGGTTTTCCTTTTTTTTTCTTTCACTTCCCCCTTTGTGTATCCTTGCTGAGGGGGCAATGTCTCTGAATATTCTCCCCCCACCATGGCTCTTACATTCTTTCCACCCCCTCTTCCACTCAGTTCCCTGAGTCATATTGGGTGAGTTTTGAGTCTGCTTTATTGTTGAGATCTTGAGTATCTCTGGATCTTTGCCCTGGGTTGTGTTGGGTATCATTGGTGTCTGTCTCCATTGACCTTCCATGGGTTATCAGACTGTGGTGATTGGTCTCCTATTTGTCTTGTCACTTTCTTGTAGGTTTCATGTGGACCCTTTGTGAAGGCTAGGTGTGGTTTGTCTCCTGCCAGGATGTCAGCCTTCATCCAATGTCTAGTTGGTGGAATTGAGTTGTCCCCAGCTCTCTCAAAGTCTGCTGAAAAAATACAAACAGAATCTCCATCGGAGAGTGAGATCAATATAGGTTAAATGAGGCAACACTGCTATTTGGGCTAGCTCCTAAGGAGTTAGCCTCTCTGCAGCTCTCTGGTAGTGGGAATTTCTGCTAGGAGTTCTAGCATAGCCACTTCTATCTGCTGCTTAGACACTTTGCCTGCTGCGTGGAGAATGGCGTGCAGACCGAGGGATGTAGGAGCAAGGACAACATCTTAGACACATCTACAGACTCCCAGGTGAGAAGCCATGGGGTCTGGTAAGGGCACATGAAATCTGAGAGAAGTAGAAAGACCCCATGAAATGTTCTGGGCAGAAGCATGGAAGTAAAGTGGAGTGAGGGACGGTCATCCCCATGGAAGAATGACCCAAGGACTGTCTTGAAGATGAGGGCACTTGGAAGGAGAAGGAGATGAACAGTGGGTGCTTGGAGCTGCTAGCATTTGCTATATTGGAGATGTTAACAGTTTTCTAGAAGCAATGTGCTCTGAGAATGGGATGTGTCAGGGACAGGCAGAAACTGCTCCTGGGGTCAGTACCAGGTCCTTCGGAGGACCCAGAGGGGTCCGCATTGTCCTTTTATAAGGAGGCCCTTCCCACCACACTCTGCTGAGAAATGTGTGGCTCTTCTTCTATGTCATCAGGACCCCAGCTTCCTTTCCACTCTGAGGACAGAAGCCACTTGTCACTTCAACACCACCATAATATTAAGTGATACTTCTGTAGAGGTGTGAGTACCATCAACTAAAATTAATAATCATGGTTTTTAGGTAAAATAGTGACTCAGAAGGGCCATCCTGTACTCTAGCAGTACTAAACTTTAAAAAGTTGTTCTACTTGACAAGCCCAAAGGTCAGGCTTTGGTCACTAAATATAGATGGTCATTTCAAAGTAGACTGACCTTTGTTAAAAAATATATTAGTAAACTTGGCATGGTGGCACATACCTTTAATCCCAGCACTTGGGAGGCAGAGGTAGGAGGATCACCATGAGTTTGAGGCCCGCCTGAGACTAAATAGTGAATTCCAGGTCAGCCTGGGCTAGAATGAGACCCTACCTCAAGAAAACAAGCAAAACAAAACAAAACAAAAAAACCCAAGACACAGTAGTGGGAAGGATAATGGAACTGAGACAGCGTGCAGGATTAGGCAGGGGTGACCTGTCAATGCTGGCCATCTGTTGTTGTGGTCACTTTCTGTAATGTAAGCGACTGTCCTGTGAATAGAAAATACTCAGCAATGTGCGTGTGGCAAGGTTTTTGGTTGAAAAGTTGTTTTCAGATGTTTTGAAAACAAAAGAAAATATGATTTGAACCATGCTTCTAACATTTCCAAAAGAGAAGATATCAAAACATTTTCTCCAAAATTTAGAGATGTTTTCTTTAGTCTTCTAGCATGTTCGGTGCGTCATGTGTGGAAAGGAGCTGTTTTTACTCTTTCATATGAAATAGAAGAAGTGGCCACACTGAGTGAGTAGCCAAATGACATCCTATCACTTACACTTTTACAACTCCCCTTGTTCTCAGTAAAATAGATGCAGACCAGTATCAAATCCACTTTCATTTCTTTCCTGCCACTTGCCACATTAGCAGCTTTTTCTACCTGCAGCAGGTCCAGCCCAGAGCTCCAGCTGCCCTGTGAAGGCAGGAGTTAACACACTGTCTGGTCATTGTCCAGTAGAAGAAAAAGCTGGAAACTTTCAGCTGTGATTACTGCTGGGGGTTCACCTGCTGGGAAGCATCTCAGAGTGACTCATCAGAGGGACTGTTTGTTGTTGGTACCTGGGAGAGCTCCCTTCAAGAATGCAAGGAACATAATTACCTGCCTTTAATGCAAAATTCTCAGTTAAGCCCACTCTTTAGAGGTAAATAGCAAGGGGGCTTGTAATTACATGAGCTGCTCTGTAGACATGAACTGACATAGATAATACCAGATAATTAGTAGAAAATTTTCCAGGTATTCCTGGTGCTGCACACTAAAGCGTATGAGGTCAGGCAAAGCACTTGGAGCCTGGCCTCTGCCTGGGGTGTGGACAGTGTTCATGTGGAAGAGGCAGTAGGGCTGCACAGTGCAATCAGAATTGCTCCTTCTCCATTATCCACTGGATCGTGAGCCTGATTCTCTCCACTAGCAGGGATAATGTGGTAATTGAAGGCAGTGTTGGTTAGAAAGTGTTTTAACCTCTCATTGCTGGTTTGGATAAAGCTTGAGCTGTGGCAGGGGGGCACTGGGTAAGCCTCTTAGCAATTGCTCATGGGCTTTGTAAATTCCAGTCGTCATTGAGTAAGCTGATAACTGGGATTGTGCGCATGTGAGGAGAAGCAATGTGGGGGAGGCTGTATGCTCTATGATTTGGGGAACTCCTGGGTGTCTCTTTCTAGGAAGTAATAAGGGAATTGAAATTTCCTCCAAAAAATGTCACCAGTGAGACCTTTTAATTACATATCTGCAATTTTTAGAAATGTGTGAAGACATAAACAGGTCAATGTTGAAAAGAGTAAAAGGGAAAATAATCAGTGTGAGAAAATCAGGAGAAACTCCTGATTTTCACCTGCTGAAAGGTCTTAAAATAGCCCCATCCACTCAGCATCAGTGAGGGAACCCCTTGGCCATTGAAAATCCTCCTTTGCATCATATTGTCACTTGTGAAAACTGGGAGCTAGAGATGTAAGGTTTCTCTGATAAGCCCATGCTTCCTGCAAGACCGCAGTGTATAATTTAATTTCTTCTTCCTCAGTTTTCTCATCCATACAAACAGAGTCAAATCCATGTCTCAGTCTCACAGGGCATCATTTGAAGGATCACATAAGCCAAACATGTGCCCTGTGAAAACTACAGGATGCTGTCAGGAAAATGCCAAGTGTTGTTTTCATTGGGATGTTGGGTTAGGGAAGCTGTGGAATTCAAGCTGCAGACAGGATTCTGCCCAGTCAGAGGAAATCGAAATGAATGCTTACACTATCACAGGATGCACTGTCAGTTAAATATCATGGACTTTTTTTTTCATTTAAAAACTTCTCTGCCTCCATGGAGCCAGAACCAGCATCTATTTTTCATAATGTCATATCCTTCACTGTCCTATCTCCTCAGGCCCTCTGAACTGATGCTGTTCTGTCTCTCCTGCTTTCTCGTTTTTCAGACTCTCCTCGTCTCTCTTTGAAGGGACAAGAATGTGCTTGGTAATTGGTCCACATTCTGGCATTCTTTCAAGCCATCCTCAAATAGTTTAGTTCCAAAAATAGACTTGATCCTCACACTGATTTTGAGATGATTAGGTCTATAAAAATGTGCGTCACCAAATTTGATATGAACTTGCAGTTATCTCTAACACAGTTTAGGCACAAAAAAGTTTTTATTTAAAATTATTACAAAAACTTTCAAATTGAGAACATGCAGTCCTCATTGTGTCCTTTGTGTATTCCTGGATAAGTACACACTGGGGCATTGGGTTTGAGCCTCTGAGCCCCACAGCATGGTGGGAGAGGAGCCATTTTCATCTAGCTCACCTGGGAAGCCATCTCTGAGACAGGTAAATTGTCTCCTATTTTCATCTCTCTATTCCCACTTGTCATAGTCAGCCACACACTGCTGGGATGAATCTTCAAACCAGGCACAGTTTATGGGAGGAAATGATTTATTTAAGCTACAGATCCAGGGGAAGTCCCATAAAAGTGAAAGAGCCTGGTCCTCTTTCACAGGTCCAAGCAGAGAGAAAAACCCATCACCAACACCACACACACACAGCAAATAAGCAGGAGGGCCAAAGAGAATTTCTTCTCATTTATATAGGCTTAGAGTGGGGTCTTACTACCCTTCCTCAGATTTAATGGCTTCCTGAGTCTCTGGAATTTCCTTCCTGTGAGGCCCACACAGGAAAGGATGTTTACTTCCAACTTCTTTACATCCTTCCCCCTACTGAGAGGCTGCCTTCCTGTAAACATCCTCAGAGACCCACCCAAGATAATTAGAAAGATCCAAGTTGACAACAAAACCTAACCATCACACCACTCCTAAAGGAATGAAGGAGGAGAAGAGATGGTGTCCCGGCTGACATTCATCAAGCCGCTTAGCACAGGTCTCTGGAGTACACTGAGTTGCCCCTGACCTTGGTGTGTGCTGCTAAGGTTGGAAATAGCATGTGTCCTGTCTCCTGGAGGTGATGACACAGGGGAGCACAGGTTTTCCTACTGTATGTAGTCTCCTTGCTTACCCACCCAGTTCAGGCAGGCTGGGGCTGGGGGTGGGGGTATCAACCTAATAAGGGGCTTGATTTGATATAAAATCTGTCTCATGTGTTTCCAAGAGACTTCCTGCATTCTCATCTGTCATTCCTAGAATGCATGGATATATGAAATCATATATGTTCTGATGACCTGGAAGTAAAAATGAAACTCTTTGGAGAACCAAGGGGACTAAATGGAAGTGCGGATGAGGAGCAGGAGGAAGGGAAGCATGGGGGACAACACTCAAAGTGCATTTTATATTTTACTCATGCAAGAAAATGGCCTCTCATAACCCTACATAATATCTTTTTAAAAACATAAACGTGTTTAGACATAAAAATGAGTTTTAAGCTATAGGATGAAATACAACAGTTTAATATGAGCTGAGAGCCTACAGTGCACACACTGTGGACCACACCATTCTCCAACCATGGCTACTGAATGCCCACTGAGCACACACAATGGACCACACCATGCTCCCAGCATGAGTACTCTCTCTCTCTCTCTCTCTCTCTCTCTCTCTCTATATATATATATATATATATATATATATATGTGTGTGTGTGTGTGTGTGTGTGTGTGTGTGTGTGTGTGTGTGTGTGTGATTATAAAGAAAAACCAGCAATAAAGAAAAATATTTTTCCTCTCCCCACACTAGCAGCCCTACAGGGTGTTAGGGTGGAAAGAGAATACTCTCACCAGAGTGGAGACCCAGCCAGGAGTGGAGTACAGCCCAAGAGTCAGAGTGAAAAGAGCTTCTCTATGATTTTCAGGTTAGAATTTGCACTCTGGAAGTGGACACTCACCTGTGTCAAATGTCCCAGTCAATAGTCCTGAGCTTAGGGGGGAGACCCATCTGCACCTGGGCAAGCAGCATGCCCAAGAGGGATTTGATTGGTTGAGCTATGAAGCAGGTGGGGGTGAGCTAAGATAGGCAGGGTGAGTGGAGATGATAGGCGTGATTGGTGTGGCAAAGTTGTGACCTAAGATCACATGTAGGCAGTCCCTAACTGCCTACCAAAAGCCTGTGTAAACTAGCCCCTCATATTCTACCTCGCTCCTTTCTGTTCTGAACTCCTTCATGTCTCATTCTCACACCAGCTGGCAAGTGGATTCTTCTTTTTCTATAAGGAATGCAGAGCTGGGAACAAGGTGGACGTAAGAATTAGTTGACAGAAAAGCTCCCTCGGGAATAAGGAGGGTCCCAACAAGGTCAATGCTGACTGTGGAAGGGGTCTGTCTTTCATTAATTTATTTTTTGAGTGCTTCTCCCATCTCCCTTCCTCGTCCTTGGATTGCTCATCAGGGAATGCAGGATCTCTGCCTGTCCTGTTTCTGGACTTTCGATTGGACTCTCCACTTTGGTTCATGTCCTGCCTTGGTCTAATGGGGAATATTTGTTCCTGATAACTGTACCTGACATTTTCTTTGGGAAATGAAAACGATATGGGGGAGATCCACGCCCAAAAGCCAGACCTGGTGTCATCCTGACCTCTTAGCAGAGCCCCTAAGACTCCAGGGCCATTGTCTCAGTTCTCACAGTTTGAATCTCATTAGTTTTCTTCACTCATCACCTTTCAGTTAAGCAACGGTAGCCATTAACACTCCACTAAACCATAACCTCTTTCAATCCACTGGAAATGTGAGTCTTACCTTCTGAACTGATCAAGCTTCTGACAGTGTCGATGTCATGGGTGATATTTCCTTGGAGGGAAGGTGAGAGCAGAGAAAGTTGCTGAGTGGAGTTTAGAACTTGGAGAGGATCTGACACTGTGTCCTGTGACAACTGCAAGCCCTCAGCAGGCTAGGTGGCTAGGGGTACATGGATGGCTCCCACTTGGTGAAAGGCATGAGGGAATGATGGTGGTGTGCTTTGCACCAGCCCTTGGGACGGGGCACACCATGCCTACCCTCCTTGTAGACATTCCATACTCAAACATGTGCTGCCCTGCTCTGACCACAGGCCCACCCAACATAGACACGTGCATGGTCATGCTCTGTGGGCCTGAGGAGCAGCCCTTGAGACGTTCCCACCTTTTAGGGAGTCAATTTCCCTGAGAGTGGCTTTTTCCAAGACTAATGGGCTGGAATTGTTCCAAGTGGGGGACAGCTAGGGGATGAAGAGGTATTTTAAGCATTTGTCATCAAATCTTCATATTTAGTAATGCCCCAGCAACACCATGGATGCACAGGTACCACCTTGCATGAGCATTGATTGCCTATTGACCCAATAGCTGTTCAGGAACCAGCAGAGCTCCCTGAACAGCCAGATGGTCTCTGAGACAGCATTTGTGAGATTAATTCTCATACATTGGTAAGAAGTTTAAAATGTGGGGGCTGGAGTGAAGGCTTGGCAGTTAAAGTGCTTGCCTGCAAAGCCTAGACACCCAGGTTCAATTCCCCAATGCCCACATAAAGCCAGATGCACAGGGTGACGCATGCATCTGGAGTTCATTTGCAGAGGCTGTAGCATCTGCTCTCTCCCCTCTTCCCCTCTGCTTGCAAATAAAATAAAATAAAAATAAAAATAAAATAGACGTCAATCATGCCTTGGCCCATGTCCAAGGGCAGGGTCACTTCAATTCCAACTCACTACCCTTTCTACTGTACCTCCCTCCCTTTATTGCCTCTTCCCAGCCCCCCCTCACACACACAGCCTGGAGATTAAAAGAAATTAAAGTGGCTCATTGTCCATTTTAGGTGTGTATGTGTATGTGCATAGGGTGTGTATGTGTATTGCATAGTGTGTATATGTGTATGTGCATAGGGGGTGTATGGTATGTGCATAGGGTGTATACGTGTGCATAGGGTGTATATGTGTGCATAGGGTGTATATGTGTGTGTGCATAGGGTGTGTATGTGTATGTGCATAGGGTGGGAATGTATATTGCATAGGGTGTGTATGTGTGCATAGGGTGTGTATGTGCATTGCATAGGGTGTATACATGTGCATAGGGTGTGTATGTGTATGTGCATAGGGTGTATACATGTGCATAGGGTGTGTATGTGCATAGAGTGTGTATGTGTAATGCATAGGGTGTATATGTGTGCATAGGGTGTGTATGTGCATTGTATAGGGTGAGTAGGTACACGTGCATGTGGTGTGTGCAAGTGGAGGCAGAGGCCAAACTCAGGTGTCATGCTTAGGAAGGCTGTCCACCTCCTTTGAGGTGGGATATCTCAGTAGCCTGGAGCTCATCCATTAGCCTAGACAGTCTGGCCAGTGAGCCCCAGAGACCCTCCTATCACCACCTCCCCAGTGCTGGGATGACGACCAAAAGCTCTCTCACCTGGTTTATCTGCCATGGTTTTGATACTGAATTTGGATCCACATGTTTGCTTTGCAAGCATGTTACCACTGAACCATCCCCCCAGTCCTAAAATAGGTTGTTATTATCACCCCTGGGTGAATCTTCACTTCCACCTGGACACAGCTTAGAACCTGGTTGTTTTGGAGGCCCAGTTGCAGGTCTCATGACTGTGACTGCCCATGGGCTCAAGTATCTAAAGTAAACCACAGTCCTGTTCCTACCCCTTCCACCCCTGGTCACATCTAACTGGACCTGGCACTAGGGCCTGAGGGGAACTGGGAAGCCCACCTGAGCAAGTCAGTGTTGGACAGTCAAATTCCCAGATGTTTTTGTTAATTAATTTAGTGTTCTTTTAGACAGACAAAAACCCCACAACTGAGTGATGATGGTGATTACCTCAGTGATAGGTTTTTGTTCTTTGAAAATATTCAAGGCTTTAGATGTTTTCTAAAGTGAAAAAGAGAGGAAGGAAGGAGGGAGGGAAGAAGGAAAGACACAATACTCTTTATTGGCTGAGAGTAGATTAAGAATAAAATGTCTAGCCGGGCGTGGTGTCGCATGCCTTTAATCCCAGCACTCATGAGGCAGAGGTAGGAGAATTGCTGTGAGTTTGAGGCCAGCCTGAGACTCCAGGGAATCCCAGGTCAGCCTGAGCTAGAGTAAGAAGACCCTACCTTGAAAAACAAAACAAAACAGAATGTCTGTTTTCAACAGGTTCTTTACAAGGAAGCGAGCTTTAGTTTCAAGAATGTCTTAAAAGGAAACAACAAAGACCCAACCTTGACGGCCCTTGCGGGTGTCCCTGATGCCCCCCTGAATTTTTCTGATTGCCTTGGCCAAACCCCTGTGAGAGATGCTTGCAGTGTGACAAGTGCTGAGTGACGGTTTGTTTTGCCAACCTGTCAGAGTAATCGAATCTTTGCTAATTTAAGGCAAGGTCTTTATGTGAAAACATCAGGTGTGTTTTATTGTACACATCTGTGTCCAGGACGACCCTGCCAACACGCAGGCTTTGGCTCATTTCAGTAACTCAGCCATGTAAGTATCAGAGGGAGTTCAAGCTTGAGGATTCCGGGAGCATGGGGCTTCGGACTTGCAGAGGCAAGAGGGGAGTGCTGGGGGCTCTCCTGGCATTCTTGGGAGGTATTAATGACTTTAAGTCTGTCAAGAATGCTTCCAGTTCATACAGAAGAGAATCCATCTACTTAATAAAAAAGGATAACGTTTCCTAGAGGTGAGCCCCATTGATCAAGAGATAAAACAGAAATTCTGTTGCCACTTTGGAAAGATGCACTGTGCTTTTGAAGTAAGCTTTGAAAGCTTCCAGAAGCTTCCTAACTGCCCCTATGTTGAAGGGGACAGGGGCTGTCACACACAGGGACAAAGCATGGCTCTGGGGTCAAAGCAGGGCCAGTGGAGTAGCGTAGCTTCACCTCCCCCTCAATTAAACACACCCAGAGCACCACACAAAGCTGAGCTCTTTACAGAAGAAACTCAGTAAATCCTGTAACATTTTTTTCTAAAGGTCACATGATATTTTGTATTAATGAAGCTGGTGATGTCCGTAATTGACATGGAAATTCACAAAGAAAGATGCTGGCAGTGGTTTTATCACCAGACTTCTATCTACTCTCCTCTCCCATGGATGGAGAAGTGACTGTAAGAGGCCGGGCAGAGGCACAGGACATGGCCTGTCCTTAGAGTCCAGCTTTCCACACCTCTTCCTTTGATAAAACTGACAAGTTTTGTGGAATCTTTTTAGAAAACCAGGGCTTCCATGTGCCACAGCAGTGCCCTACATTAAACTGGAGTGCCCAGGGGGTTCCATTCAGAGAGGGGCTACAGCCTGGTCAGCAGACACACTCTCCTTCTATCTGCCTCAGCTGACCATGCAGGGCCTCTCTCCAGACCTACTCTGTCATGGCCCATCCCTAGCTCTCTACTCATTCATAACCAGACCCATGTTGGCAGGTGGTTGTTACTCTTCTTGCTGCAGCTATGAAGTAGCTGACTAGAAGAACTGAAGGCAGGAAGGGTATTTTGGCTAATGGCTTCAGAGGAGGAGTCAGTTTACCACAGTCTGGCACAAGGGTTCATGGAGGTGGGACTCCTCAGGTCTTGTTGGACAAAGAAACAGAGAAGTTTGGCTGGAAATGGAGTCAGCCTGGAACAACCCCCCTCCCCCAATGAAGTCACCTTTTTTTTTTTAAAGGTTCCACTACCTCCCAAAAGAGCATCACCAGCTGGGGACTAAGTGTTCAAACACAAAGCCTATGGAGACATTTCATTTCACCATAATAGTTGGTACGAGTCATTAACAGGATATATTACTGACCGGGTCTTGCAAACATGTCCAATAAGAGTCATAATCATTTCATCTGCAAATCGACACACATAGACTGCCCTCCTGAGAAGGCTTGAGCAGAGCCTCTCTCTAAATGCTCTGAGAGCCTATCCTGTCTCTCTCTGTCCATTTGGTTTATTTTATTCTCCAGTTTGATAGTAATAAAATGATTGTTCTGTCTTTGGAGGAGGTAAGAAAACAACAAGATGACGTGTTTGACAATGTGTGCAAGAGAGGTGGCCCTAGTTCTTTCAACTGGGTGCTGTGGGAAAACAGAGGCAGGTCCTCCCAGGACACTGGGAAACACTGGAACAGGGACAGGAAGCAGACAGATTGGGTGTTACAGTGCGAGCAGCCTTTCCATCTCTCAAAGTGCACCATTAGCTGAAAGGCCTCAGAGTGGCCACCCCCCTCCAAGGGCTCTATATGACCAGCAGTATGTAAACGTTTTCTTTGTCAGTTTATTTTTGCAGCTGAAATGTCTTCCTGTCATGAAAGAAGCCCTTTGTGATCAGAGCTCCCTGTTTTGCAATAGAATCAGAAGGGACCCAGTTCCTTTGGAAACCTGCTGTCTAAACTTCCAGTGTGATGTTGTCTTGTCAGAGCCCAAGGTCAATAAGTAGGACCTACTGTAGATAGGTCATCCTTACTTATCTAACTTTAGAAAGGGGGGCTGGGGCCTCTCTCCTCACCACAGACGTGGAACAGATGCTTCCAGAATGTTCTCTGATAACTTTAACCTGTGCTCCCTCACTGGAAGACAAACACGGACCCCTGTGTGGGGGGGTGTAGATGGTGATTTGTGTCTCCTGTATAAATCCTGCTTGTAACAGTTTCCTTTTGAGCAATCCATACTTCTTTCCTCCTGCCACATTCCAAAACAGTGAATGTTTTCTTTGGATAATCCTGAAGCTTGGTTGGCCTGTTCCAGCCCTGGGTTCAGACTCACAGAGCTCTGCTTTGTAGCTTGGGAACAGGTAGGTGGCTTCTCATTGTCTCATTGGATATTTTGCAATGACATTTTTTCAGGTTCATCAGTATCTTAGAGAAAAGGCTCGGAAGTTGAGGTCTGGTTTTGGTTTTAGGAAAACCCTACAATTATTCTTTGGAGCATGTACTGACCCCAGAGCCCTATTACTTCAGCCTCTGTGGCAATGTGAGCTCAGGAGAGAGCAGGCGAGACTCCTCACTCATCAGGAGCCCTGGCTGCCTTGCCCTCCCTGGCTGCCTTGCCCTCCCAACCCATGAGCCTCTCCAAGTCCACAGGTCACAGAGGCATCATTCAGCTCGGTTTCAGCTATGCATGTGTCCATGAATCTGGGGTGCTGATCTCCCAGCCCAGCTCCTTTAAGTGTGAGTTTTACTGGCCTCTGGAATTCCCACACTGATTGAAGTGATGTGGAAAACTTAGCATGAGCTCTGGATGGGAGAGAAAAGCTACGAGGAAATTTTCACACACGAGGGCCTTTCAAAGATGAAAAGAAAAAAGAGGAGGTTGTGATGTGGTGCAGCCTTTGAACTTGGAATACACTGAGCTGGCCAGTGATGAACTATGCTCTAGGCTTCAGTTTCCTAGATGTTTTATACAGAAGTTGATAATACCTCATCTCAGGGTGATGCAGGTAGAATTCTTTACAATATGCATGCAGTTTAGAGTTAAAAAACTTTAATCATTAAGCATGTTCAAAAATCCATAGAAAATTTTCTGTATGACTTTACCCTCTAAAGCCCAATTGCTATATGCATTCTGTGTCACAATTTGGCCACGTCTATCATCTCACCCTAGAAAATCCCAAGCATGCAGCTTGCCCAAGTGTGGGCAGGTCTCCCCTCTAAGCCCAGGCCAATTGTCTGGGACATTTGGCACAGGTGAATGCTGACTTCCAGAATGAGCGGGGATTCAAACCTGGAACCTGGATTCACACTGCGGGTCAGAGTCTTTCCCTTTAACTTTTGGGCTACCCCACCCCCATGCTTGGCTTGGTCTCCACTCTGGTAAGGTTATGTCCCTCTTCCCCAAAGACACCTTCTCACTGCCAGAGGGGGAGAGGGTTTCTTTTTATCATGGATTTTAATTTTACCTTTTAATCTCTTTTTGAAAATGCATGTCATATATAATACATATATATGGTGATAGTTGTTACACATGGGTGCCTGGACCACGTGATGAATTTTCCCTGATCTCCGTGTCGCTTTCCCTTTCTTCCTTGGCCCTTTTATTTCCCTTATGTCTCTGTAATGTTTGAATAAAATGTGATGTTTTAAAAATTATTCCCCAGTCTGAATTGTCAATGCTTTGGTTGACTACAGACAGGAACTCGGACTCTGTTGTCCCGTTAAAAGTTCCCACTTGCTGAGTGTACCTGTGATCCGTGCGGACAGGCTGGTTCTTCCCCTCTGCCCTCTTTTCCTGCAGCATAACATAAGGACTCATCATAGGAAGGGCACCTGGCCTAGCCTGGTGAGTGCTCAGGAGGTGGCTCTGACCACACCTAGAACACTCTGGGGAGGGGCTACAGCTGTAGGTGGCTTTGCTGATTGAGAGCAACGTGGTACTGAGCCATGTCCTGGAACACATTTGGCCAGCCATTTGGACACTCCAAGCTCTAGTTAAATTTTAGTGGTACACAGAATACAGAGACTTCTGTTTTTCATATGTGTGTGTGCAGTATGTGCACATGTGTGTATGCATATTCATATGTGTGTGGATGTGAGCATGTGTACATATGTGTGCACATGTGCATGTGTGGAGACCAGGGTTTAATGCTAGGTGTCTTAATCACTCACCAGCTCATTCTTTGAGGCAGGGTGTCCCACTGAGCCTAGAGCTCAGAGATTCAGCTTGACTAGCTAGCCAGCTGAGCTCCAGGAGTCCCCTGCTTCCACCACTCCAGCTGTGAGTTTATAGGTGCACATGGGTTCTGGGGAGCCAAACTTAGGTCTGCATACTTGCACAGAAAGCTCTTAACCAATCAGCCATGTTCCCAGCCCCCCCCCCCAATTTGGAGGATTTTCATGTCATTCCCCTAAGGGTCTGACTGGGTCACCTGTGTACTCAGCTCATGGCTCTTAGCTGTGCTGGGCATAGACCAGCCCTAGTCTGGCTTGGTCACTATGTAAGGGGAGAGTAAGAGGGAGCTGGATAGGAATGGATCTGGGCTGGTAGCTCACCAGGAATTTTGGAAAAGGTACCTACCTGGTTCTCTGTTTTCAGTCCCCCAGCAGCTCTAGACATGGGCATGTGGCACGGTACACATCACCAGTGTCACAACCACAAGGTCTGCATGACATGTGCCCTGAGTGGGACACTTCATGCTCCACAGCCCAACCTTGTGAAGTGCCTTCTTTCTCTTGCTTGGAGCCCTCACACTCCAGCAGTCTGGGAGATGTTTGGGTTAAGGACCAACGTAGTTTCCCGAGGTGATGCTTTCCACACGGTCCATCTTATTTTAATTTTTTAAACAATGTATGCATGCATATATATATATATATATATGTATGTGTGGATGTACGTGATATATTTGGCTCACATGTAGAGGTCAAAGGACAACTTGGAGATTTTTGGCCACTCCCAAAAGGTCTCTCATGTTATTTTGTTTTGACCACTTGCTTTATGTGTATGCCAGTCTAGCTGGTGGCAAACTTCTAGATTCTCTGTGGTTCCCATTGCTGTAGGCATGTAGGGATTACAGGTGCATGCACCAATTTTGTCTGGCCTTATGTGGATCTTGGATAGTTGACTTGATCCGGCAAGCTTTCCTTTAATTGTTCAGCCATCTCCATAGCCCCCATGTTATTCCTTTTGTGTGGGAAGAAGCAAAAGAAGACTACCATGTCCCTGCATGTGCCTGACCATTAGTCTTCCAAGATGTTTGTGGATGCGCACATTCCCACATCTTTGCAGTCTGTGTTGACCCACATGAGAGGTCATGTCTTCTCCTGTGACTTTAAGCATGTGAGTCATCTCTGCTGAGTACTCCTGATCAATGCTAGGGCAGCCATAGGTCAATGTCAAGGCAAAGTTGACTTTGACTATATTCTAACAGGTATATAGTGGATAATCTGGGGAAAGTCTAAATGCATACTGTTATCAGTTATATGTGAAAACATATAATTTCTCACCCAAATTTTTAGCCTGGGATAGAAAGAGACCTGTGTTGTTGCAGGTGCTATGTACCCGTGGCCATGGGGTGACCATAAGAATGAGCTGTCCATGGTCTGCCCTTCGCCAGGTCATCTCCAGCAGAGGCTGGTCAACCAGTCAGTCAGTGAGATGGGTCTAGCGGGAGCCGGCTGCCCTTTACTTCTGGGCCTTATGCTCTCTTAGATGCAATGTTTCCCAACTTGGTTGCCATGGATGCTATCTGGCCATCTCTCAGTTGTGAGAGCTTTCACTCCACAAACTAGGGATTTTTTTTTTTGAGCCATTGCTGAGATCATAGTTGTAGAAGAGGTGAGCAGAGAGAGGAGCAGCAAGCAAGTTCCTGAATGGACCATGGAATAATGGTTAGTTACTGAACATGCTGTATAGCCTATATTACAGAACAGGCCCCAGGATCATTTGGGTCTTGGAGCATGAATGATCTCAGATAGGTATGGTGTCCTGTTGGGTCAAAATAGTTGGGTACTTCTTTTCCTCAAGTGGTTTCCTGGTTATGTGGTCCTTGGTCTCTTAATGAAAAGCAGGAAAAAATATTTCCTGTGAATTTGTCACATGAGCTAGGATATTGTTCCCAGGAACTGATTGCTGCTTTAGTCAGTGGGCTCAGGTCTGGAATTTGGGCCAGGGATTAAGTCAGCCATCTATGGTTCCAACTGTCCCTGATTCCAATTTTGTTGGGCTCTTTGGACCATCTTAAGAGCTTCTGGTGGATATGGTCCCCTGGGATGCCACCTCAGAGCTGCTCATCATCAGGAGAAGTGCCCTTCTTGACACCCCTCTGCTGTGCTGTCACCTCCATGGCACTGAGAAAGGTCCTCAGCTCAAGCCTTCAGTGAGACAGAACTACATGGTTACTGACACAATGTCCTTCTCAGTTTCTGAAGAGCCAGCCTCTGGCTTCTTGGACTGTGGCTGGTATTGCACCTAGACATGGCAATCACATTCCAGCATTCTACCCCTCGCAGTACCCTGCTTTTTGGTCTGGAATCTCACTGTTGGCCTGGCCTCCATGAGTCATCGTAGTATTAAGATTCAACAGTCCAAGGTTCTTGCAAAGATGGAAAATACTTTACAAAGGAAAGACAATCTGTTCTTTCACCCAGATTGTATCTTCCAGCTTCCGAGGAAGACCTTGTACCTCCAAACCTCTGTGCACTCCTACTACCTGCTGGTTCAAGCTATGGGTCTTGAAGGTCTCTGGAGATTTAGTCCAGCCCTCCTGCAGCAGTGTCCTGAGGCTGCTGTATCTAACTTCCACAAACCGAGGGCTTACAGCAACACAGTCGTTTCTCTCAGATCTGAAGCCTGGAATTCAGTGAGCATCCGCTGCCGGCTCCCAGATGGCAGCTGCTCGCGGTGTCTTCATACAAAGGACTGAGTAGGCTCTCAGGGACCTCTTGTATAGGACACTAATCCCCTTCGTGAGTGCTCTTTCCTCTTAAACCCATCTGTCCCCCAAAGGCACCACTTAATACCTTTAAATTGGGGATAAAAATTTTAGCATATGATTTTTTTCTGGGCAGAAATATTTATATCATCCATGGACCACCTGTAGCCTCTTGGGGGAATAGTTTCATTTCTTCCAGCACAGGTAGATAAGTTACATCACATTCCAGAACCACGCCATGATGTAGTCAGAAGCTCTGAGCATATGGAAAACCAGACTATGTAGGAACCTCTCTTACCTCTCTTTACTGTAACAAACACCCGACAGCGAGTGATTTACTCATAGTGGAGGCTATTTTGGCCCAACAGTTTCTGAGGCAGTAGTCCATGGCTGCGTGACCCTGCTATTTTGGGAGATATACAAGACAGGTCCACTTGGCAGGCAGTTGAGACAGGGAACAACAATAAAGAAAGTGGCTGGGGTCCTAATATCCCTGCAAATACCCCCCCCCCAATAACCTAACTTTCCCCTGCAGGTCCTACCATCCCCCAATAGTGCTACAGTCTGGGACCAAAGAATTGAACTCACTCACGAGGCTTTCATAGTAGCGCACACCTTCCATCTTGCATCTAGCCCATTGGGAGAGGGTTCCAGAATTGTCCCACTGGGGTCCTAATCAACACAGAACTGACCATCTCTGATTGTACACTCACTTATTTTGAAATTCAGCCACTTGCCACTTTTGATCCTCCCTCAGGTTTTAGCTGTGTGTGTGTGTGTGTGTGTGTGTGTGTGTGTGTGTGTGTGTGTGTTTTGGAGGGGGGTCCATTCCCTTGAAGAGAAGAGCGTATTTCACGTCCAGCCAACAAACCTGGAGCTGTTCTCTCTTCTCTGCCCCTTCTTTCCCAAGAGGGGATCTATTATGTGCTTATAATGAATATTCCAGAAGACATTTATTTCCAGGGGCAGGATTTCGCATGGGTAAGTGTGCTCCCTCGCACGGGGTACTCTCATATTCTCACTATTGTGCTCACATGAAGGTACACTCTGCACCCCAGCCTGTCCTATTGACTCCAGAATTCTATGAAGGCCCAAATCCTTGTAACAAATCCCACCTTCCATGCTGTGTGTGCGCTTATTCAGCGTCATAGAAAAACCAACTTCTTCAAACTATTCTCCCTCATCACTCATCAAGGATGAATTACAGCATGGGTAATTGAAGTGGAGAACTTAATTTTAAAGATATTACTGGAAATGCCTCTTTGGGTATTAAACGTGCTCTCATAACGTTAAATTAACTCCATGTTACCTAAGAAGTTGGCTTTTCATCTTAATCTCTTAAATTCTATCTCTAGTTTATCTCATCATCCAGGCCAATGAAGTGCTTGTGTCACCAGTTCCAGGATTCCATGAGTGAAAGAATTTTCTGTGTGTGTCACAGCTCGTCTTGAAGAGACTGGTTCTTCAGTAAGTGTCTGCTGCAAGCCACTCAGGACTTGGGAAGGGTTTTCAGTGCTGTTTCTTGTCTTCAAAAAGGACAGTTATTAAAATTTTTGAGTTCTTTGTAAGTTCTAGATATTAGACCTCCGTCCATGTTATATCTGTCAAAGATAATCTCCCAACCTGATGGTGGTCTATTAGCTCTGAGTATGGTATGTTGGTCTGTACAGAAGCTTTTTAGCTTGATGAAATCCCATTGGTTAAGTGATTGTTGCACTTCCTGGGCTACTGAAGGTTTGTTCAGAAAGTTTTTCCCTATTCCTATCTCATGGAGGTTTCCCCCTATTTTTTCTTCCTGGGTTTTCAGAGTTTCAGGTCTTAAGTTGAGGTCTTTAATCCATTTACTGGATTTTTGTACATGGTGAGAAGAGTGGGTCTAGTTTCACTTTTTTTACATGTAATTATCAAATTTGTCCAGCACCATTTGTTGAAGATGTTATTTTTTTGCCAGTGAGCATAGTTGGCACTTTTATCAAAGATCAAGTAACTATCCATGAGCATGGGATATCTTTCCATCTTGTCACATCCTCCTCTATTTCCCTCTTGAGTGTTTCAATATTTTCCTTATATAAGTCTTTCACTACCTTGGTTAGTGATATTCCCAGGTATTTGATTTTGTTTGAGGATATAGAGAAAGGGACAGTTTCTCTAATGTCTTTTTCTGATTGTTTGTCTTCTGTATATAGAAAGGCTATCCATGTGTATATTTGTTAACCTACACTGACCTCACTCTCTGATGAAGATTATGTTTGTGTTTTTCAGGATGCAGTAAGAGAGCTGGGGCCCATCTAACCCTACCAACCGACTGTACGCTGATAGCTGAGATCCTGGCAAGAGATGAGCCACCACAGTCATATCGTGGAGGATCCATAAGGAACCCCACAGAGAATGATGGGATGAACAATGGGACCCACAACCACAGCCATTCAATCAACACAAGATAAGCCAGTGAGACAGAAGCCAATGATTTTTGACACAAAGACCCCTAAGCTCACAACAATAAAGCAGCCTTAATACTCAGGGAACTGTGCGGAAGAGGGGGCAGAAAGATTGTGAGAGCCGTGGTAGAGGAGACTATCCGGAGGCATGGCACCCCTCAGTAACAACATACTAGGGCCAGGAGAACCTGGCTGAATACTAGGCTATCCATGGTCCCCTGTCACAAGGACTGATCCAGAGGACCCATGGAGGAGGACATCCAGCTGGTTGGGGATGGGGGAGGGGGAGCATCGGAATATTGGGGATAACAACTCATTGTTTGCCCACTAAATAATGTAACTCATTATTGACAATAAAAATAAAAGCTCAAGTAACTATAGTTAGTGGAGGTAAGAGCAGGGTCTTCAATTCTGTTCCATTATCTGTCTGTCTATTTTTATGCAAATACCATGCTGCTTTTGTTACTAGGGCTTTGTAGCATATTTTTAGATCAAGAATGGTGATAACTCCTGAGTAGCTCAAAGATTAAATAATTAAAAAATCAAAGTCTTCTCACAAAATGGGGCACTGAACTCAACAGAGAATTCACAAAGGAGGAAACACAAATGGCCAATTCTCATGTAAGAAAATGTTCATCATCCTTAATCATCAAGGAAATGCAAATCAAAACAACAATGAGATTCCAGTTCACTCGAGTCAGAATGGCAATCATTAAAAAAATCCAACAATAGATGCTGGCGAGGATGCAAAGAAAAAGGAACCCTCATCCACTGCTGGTAGGATAGCAAACTTGTACAACCACTATGGAAAGCAGTGTGGGGGCTCCTGAGTAGTATGGATATAGAGCTACCAGTGGACCCAACTATCCCTCTACTGGGCATCAACCCCCAAGATTCCTTGCCTCAGCACAGAGATATTTGCTCAACCTTGTTTATAGCAGCTCAATTCATAATAGCTAAAAATTGGAGTCAACCCAAATGCCCATCACTGGATGAATGGATATCAAAGTTGTGGTACATATACACTATGGAATTCTATGCAGCTGAAAGGAAAAAATGACCTTATGAAATTTAAAGAAAAGTGGATGGACTTGGAGCAGGCCATTCTTAGTGACCTCACCCAAGAGTTGGAGGTCACTCACAGAGTCAAGTGCTACATATGCAGTTCCTAACCACACACACACACACACACACACACACACACACACACACACACACACACACAAAGAACTGGCTGTCTCTCATACAATCCATAATCCCCTATCCCATGGTCTGGTCCAGCAAGCCCACTGAGGAGGGCCCCCAGTGGGTTGGGGACAAGGAGGAGGGAAATGGGGGTACCATCACAAGACTTTCTCATGCAATGTATCTATTGTTGACAATAAATGTTAATAAAAAAGACAATTACCTTCAAGGAGGACATGCCACCCTCTCAGCAGTGGCATTAACAACAGTCAGATAATAGTAACAGCTGGGAGGCTGCTCTCCTGTGAGGAGGGTCACTTGGAAATGTGGAGATATCCAGACTGATTTCAAGTCAACCAGAGGCTCGCAGGTTGAGGGAGATGTGTCTAACTCAGGACCTCTCATTTTTTCTACAACAATGTTCTCAGGTGGTAGGTCCTTAGTCACATCTTTGTGTTTCTGAAGGATTTCATGTCTGGCATGATTAACAGCTTACATTGTTCTCTGTCAAAGCCTGAAGTCCTCAAGGAGGCAGAATGAACTGAGTGGAATTCATCTCCATGTTGGAGTGCTTAACCTTTCTGCTGGGTTATGTCTCTTAGTTCTGTCTCTCTCGCTCCCTCCTTCCCTCCTTGTCTCTCCAGAAACCTCTTACCATATGAAGCAGGAGAAGTGTTTGGGATGGTGGTGTCCAAGAAGAGTTGTCTCCAAAACTGCTCTTAAGACATGAGAAAATACTAGATCATGTGTCTTTATGAACATAACGGGACCCTCAGCACACACTCTCTGGCAGGGCACACCTGCAGGGCCTTGTGTGCAATGTTTCCTGTTTATCTCCATTATATAAAGAAAGGACAGTGTGAGGAGGTCATGCAATTTTCCCAAATCCCAAAGCCTGTGGTGAGTAGAGGAAGGATGGAGGGAGGGTCTCCATGAGGACATCACCGCATGCCCTGACTGCCCACACTGTGCCTTCAGAGCGTCTGCAGCATGAAGCCAGTGAGAATGTGTCTTCAGTCAGTCTTTTCTGATGTCTCATCGCTTTCCGGCTGGTTGCCATGTTGCTCATCCTGTCTGCCGCCCCAGGAGGGAGAGTCAGCAGCAGTATGTACTGCAGGGGAAGAGGTGCCAGCCGACAAGCCTGGGAAGAAGGCCGCACTGCTGTCTAACCTCACACACAAGGTGGGAAGGCCGCTGCTACTGGCATTTGGCCTCTGTGGCGTTACTGCAGAAGCAGCTGTGGCCAAGACCAGATGTGGAGCAGAGAGGTGAATAGCACAGAGTGCAGATCCCAGAAGGGTGAGTGGCAGGTACCTCCACCAGTCCACATTCCCTGCCTTCAGGAGAGAAAAGGCCCCCTTTCTGTTGCTATCTGGTATCTGTGAGGGAGTTCCTGGCAGCCCTGTGGGTGGCCCCTTGGGCTGTGGGTGTTCAGGTGCTCACTTCTGTCTCTGCAAAACCTGCTTGTGCTCCTGTGGTCTCCCTTCAGTCATCCAGCCTCAGTCCTCTTTGCCTCTCTCTGTGGCAATTCTCATAACGCTATTGATTCCAGAGAGGAATATCCTTGTTCTATAAAAGAAAAAGAGGAATTCTGATTTACCACAAGACACTGCAATGTTTTGTGGTATTTAAGAAAGCCCCACTCTGTGTGGGTTCCATGTGTCACAGCTCCTCTGGTGAGGTGTGTAGAGGTTTTTGTTTTTCTCAAGACAAAGGGCAAACAATACATACAAACACACACACATTAATACAAAACTCATGCACATATATTAACCCAAGAGCATACATACACAGACACACAGACACAGACACACACACACACATACACACTCACATTAATACAAGGACACATGCACATACATTAACCAGAACACACCCATACACACACACATATATAAAATAACTCAAAGGCACACACACATATTTAATCCAGCTGCAAATACAAGCAAAATCAATGTCCATCTTTACACTTATCATCATAATCAGAACAAGTGCACGTTTACATATAGAATATAAAATAATTTTGCTTCCAAGTAAATTTTCTTCCCGCTTTTCTTTTGTCTGCCTTTTCTTCTTCTGCTTTCCCCTTCCTAAAGTGGCCAATTTCACCTCACAATGGAAATCAAATGCATCTTTGAACATCTAAATTTACTTTCAAGTGACTCACAGAAGGCAGGCGGCCTCCACAAGTCCTGACAGAAGCAGGTCCCCGCCCCTTTTATTGCTTAAAAGTGCTTATCAAGATGAATGAGACCATGGTCTGTAATTTCGGAGATGAAATTGCTTTTCTGTACAGCTTTCCCTCCTTGTTTTCAAGGTCAGCCACACAAGGAGATGCCCCTTCCTTCTGCCTTGGACCACTCAGGCCACCTTAGGAAAGAAGTAAGGCTGAGCAAGTGTTGTGTTTTATTTTTCCTTCATAAAAGGGTGTGAAATCCCGATTCCTTCACACATTGTCTAACAAAGCCAAAGTGTTGAAAGGAAGGGACAGGGTCTACTGCCCTAGATCCCCAGGGCCACAGTCACTCTAGTGGCTGAACTGCAGACCAGCCTGCCTACAGATGTCACCCAGGCAGTAACTTCCCTGATTCTAGGTTCTGTAGGCCAGCCATCTGCTGTTATGTCCTTCTGTTGGAAGGAACACCTTGGAGTCTAGCACACAGTGCCCAGAACACCAAGGATGACTTGACCTTGACCTCACCTTCAGCAAGGCTTTGTGAGACAAGTGGGCAGAAAACAAGCTTTTCCCTAATTACCTTTTATTATTTGAAACATTCAATGATACTTTAATTAACAAGATGCTTTGCCCTATAACAAAATAAAACTTATTTCACTTTCCTGTGTAAGACAAACTCTTTCCTATTTCATTTATTATTGGTTCTACCTGTCATCAGTCTCCTCAACTATCATGATTAGAACATCAGTGATCATCATTGTCACCATGATAAAACATATATATGTCATTGCTATATATGGGATATATATCCCAATTATATATATGCATACATAATATATATACATATATATACATAATATATATGAATATATCCCAATGATTTTATATATATATATATATATATATATATATAGTGATAATAATATAAATTACTGGCATTTCAGCAAGGTTATGCTAATTCCTACTCTTATTTGGTGGTAAGAAGCACCGAGGGGAATCACTGTCTCCAACCTGGCCTGTGTCCTATGGGAGAGCTGGCCAGGGCAGCCAGCCAGCAATCCCTTCCTGGACATCAGGGTCTCTCATCTGTCTCTAGAGCTCTGCCTGCCTGTCAGGAATGCTGCCACTCATGTTCCAGCAAGTCCTAGGGGCTTTGGTCCCTGAGACACAAACTCCACAGAATCAGTTCTTACCTCCTAAAGATTACTCTGTCCCTGAAGCACAGCTGGATGCAACTGAGAGCATTTTCTTTTGAGAACTCACTATAAAACATCTCCAAACCATGCTTCTTTCTCCTCAATTCTGTGGCCTGTTTGCTTGAATCTTTGCAGTGCAGGGTTCTAGGCTCTCAAGTGCATTTGAGTAAACAGAGACCCAACTCACTTCCTCTTTAGAGACACAGTGGTGAAATGTAGGACATACTCGTCAACTAAAATCATGCTGGATAGTGATTGGAAGCTTTGGGGGTCGAAGGACCTTGCTGTGGTGTGGTCCTTGCAAAATCTCTCTCAGAAACCTTTGTTTCATTTTGTTTTGATTTTTCTTTTCTCTTTCCTGTGTGGCTCTTAGCGTCCATCAGGATTCTCAGGTTAGGGTTCAGTGTCACTTCCCTGCTACATCTCAGGGACCTTGTAGGGAATGTGGGGACACATTTTCCTCTTTGCTTCAGACTATCTATCTCAAGGTGGGTAGGACGTCATCTCTCTCCTATAGCCTGTGACTATTCAAATTCTCCTCTCAGATTTGAAAATTTACATTCAAATGCCTGAAAGATTAACGATGGAGCTGGAGGTTATGACTGTTTAAACAGAAGGGACTCATTCCCTTCACAAAGGTCAGGAGCACCATCTAAGGGGTCACTAAGACGCCCCCTCTTTCTGCAGACTCCTAGGATTCCTGTTGCAAGTGGAGCCACCCCACAGAGGGAGGAAGGGAGGAAGGACTACTCACTCTTACTTTGTTTCTTCGAAATAAATTAATTTTTTTTTTTTTTGCTTTGCAAACTCCTTCCTTGGGGCTGGGGAGATGGCTCACCAGCTTAAAGTGTTTGAGGGCCATCTCCCCAGCCCCAAGGAAGGAGTTTAATAGGCATGCCCATCCATGTCTGTAATCCCAGCCCTGCAGGGGCTGAGACAGGAAAATTGCTGGGTTTGCTGACTGAAAAAAAAATGGCAAAAAGCAAGAACCTTTGTATGGAGTGAGACATTCAGTCTCAAGCAAACAGAAGAGTGACAGAAGACACCGAAGTTCTCCTTTCGTCTCCACAAATATGCACAGGGTGCACACATCTCACATATGTGTGCATATAACACATGTATCACATTCCACAGACTCTATACACGCATTCCCCAAATAAAACCTCCTGTCTCACTGATGAGCAGGTACAGAGGAAAATGAAGGCAAGATAAGAGTCTCTCTTACAAGTTGTGATGGTTAAGTTTTGTTGTCAACTTGACCTTTTTAGTAGTATTGGGTGGGTCTCTGAGGATGTTCACAGGAAGGCAGCCCTCTCAGTAGGGGGCAAGATATAAGGAAGCTCAAGGAAGCTAGAAAGGAACATCCCTTCCAGGGAGGGCAGTGCAGAAAATAAACTCCAGAGACTCAGGAAGCCAACAAGTCTGGGATAAGGTTGCAAGACTGTCCTAAGGCTATATAAAGGGGAAAGAAATCTCTATCCCTCGCCTGTTTGTTGTTATATTGTGTGTGGTGTGGGTGATGTTTTCCCTCTCTCTCTACTTGGACTTGTGAAAGGGGGTCATCCTCTATCACCACTATGGAACTTCCCCTGGATCTGTAGCTTCAATAAATCTTTTCCTCCCATAAATTGTTCCTGGTTTGGAGATTCAGCCCAGTGGCGTGTGGCTAACTATGACAGAAGTCATGTTCAATACCATCCACAGAGTAATCTATGCACTCACATTTCCAAAGAGGATAACATTTATTTCTGTGTGTGTATGTGTGTGTGCATGTTCAATGGGTGTGAGTGCATATTTGTACGCGCATGCATACATGTGTCTATATGTGCCAGACAACAACCTTGGGTATTGTCCTCAGGAACACTCTCAATAGTTTTAGAGATAAGGTCATTCATTGGCCAGAAGCTCACCAATTATGCTAGACTGGCTGGCCAGTGAACTCCAGGGACCCTCCAGTTTCTGCTGCCCAGCACTGGGATTTCAAATGCATTCCACCACATACAGGAGTTTTACATGGGGTTGGGAATGGAATTAAGACAACACTTTATAAACTGAGCTATCTCCTCAATCCAAGGACATCTTATTTATGCTTTGTTTTAAACACACATTTATTCATTGAATAATGGAGTGTATACATGTTTTGGTGCTTTATGAGTAAAAGCCCAATTGTCACTGCATGATACTAACTACACATAGAAGCTGTGGGGAATTGAATGTGAAATGTCCCCCATAGCTTCACATGCTTATTAAGCCTCACAATTCTCAGCTGGTGGAAACTTTGGGAGGTGGAGCCTTGCTGGAGAATGTGTGTCACTGGAGCCTTGCCTTGGGGGTGTGACAGCTCTGTTGGCAGTACTCAGCAAACACACTCTTTCTCCTTCCTTCCAGCTGATGTGTGGAGTTGTGACACCAGGCTGCAAACACCTGCCATGCATTCCCCACCATGATGAAACTTCCCTTCAAAACTGTAAACTGGATGGAAATCCTTTCCTCCCATAAGCTGCTTCTGGTCAGGTGTTTTGTCCCAGCAGCAAGAAGGTAACTGCTACACAGTTATTAAATGGAATTACCTAATTTAGCTTAGTTATCAAGTCATTTTTATGCATGTAATTAAAGTCCCAAACATTCATCTTCTAACCAATATTGCTGATTAATATGGGTGTAGAACATTTTTCCACAAGCATTCCCTTGTTTACAATTTTGTGAATAAGTAGTCAGTATTCTTTCCTGACTTCCCATCGAAGTTAATAATGTTTGTGTTTCTTATCCTTCATAGAACAATTTCTTTACTACTTAGTAAATCTTTGTCATTATGTCTTTTACCTTTGCTTTAGGTGTTTGTTCTTTTTAGCATTGTTTTCTCCATATTGATTGATTTCTAAGGAGATAATTCTGGGATAATAGCCATTTTCCCAAGAGCCTATGTTTCATTATTTCAATAAATATTAACCAAGTTATAAGTCAAATTTTGTTCTTGCTCATTACAACATATAATATGACATGTTGAATACAAAATGCACAACTTGTCTACATTTATAAATTCCTCATATACAGAATTAATAGGACTCTTAATTGTGTGTGTGTGCATGTGTGTGTGAGTGTGTGTGTGGTACAAATGCACACGTCCATGAGGATAACATGGAGTGCTTTCTTCCATTGTCCATCCACGTTTCCTTGAGGCAGAGTCTCTCACTGAGCCTAGAGCTGCCGTTTTCAGACAGACTGGCTGACACTTGAGCCCCAGTGATTCTCCCATCTCCACTCCCCATGCACCAGATTACACCTGCGTTCTTATGGGGATGCCGAGGATTGAATTCATGGCCTCATGCTTCTATGTTACCTGCTGAGCCATCTCCCCCAGCTCCTCTGTCTACAGTGCAAAAAGTCAAAACAAACAATCAAACAAAATATTGGCCGAAACAACACATTCATGGTTCATGAGTATTTATCTCTTCAGGACCCATCCCTCTGCAGTGGAGCCTTGGACAGAAGTCAAAGAATGAGTGGCTGGGGAGGGGGCTTGTTAGGTAACAGTGCCTGCTGCACAAGCAGGAAGGCCTGAATTTGATCCCAGAAACCATGTTCAAATCCAGGTGTGGCAACATATACCTGTATCTCCAGTGTTGTGGGGGCAGCAATGGGAGATAGCCTGGGCTAATGGTCAGCCAAACTAACAAAAAAAGAAGAGAGGGTTTAGTGACCCTGTCTCAAGGTAGCAAGGCAGAAGAGGAATAAGGAAATGAGTCCTGACACCTTCCTCTTGCCTCTTACCACACACACACAGGACATACATGTGCATATACCACATGCATACATATAACCATCCACACACACAGACTCCATACAAAGAGATAATGATATCAGCTCAAATATATTGTTATACAAGTAATGTGAACTCGTTGGGAAAAATTAAAACTATTGAACAGCTTAAAAGAGAAGAGAACCTGTAGCTCCATTATCAAGAAGACATTCTTAATGCTGGTATTTTTACTTTGAATGCATTATTACAACTGATACTTTAGTGAATTGCATATTTCATTTAACAACAGTATACTTTCCCACTTCACTAAATGTTAGTTGTTTGGGCTGGAGAGATGGCTCAGTGACTAAAGGCTCTTGCCTGATGGCCCAGATTTGATTCCCCAGTACACACGTAAAGACAGATGCACAAAGCGGAGCATATATCTAGAATTCATTGGCAGTGCCCGGTGGCCCTAGCACATCCATACTCTGTCCCTCTCTGTCAGTATCTTTCTCTCTGTTTCTTTCTCCCTATCTCTCCAATAAGTAAATAGATACATTAGTTGTGAACATAATTTTGATAACTGTATAGTATTGCATCACACGGTTGTTTTCATCAACCAGTTTCAATTGTAGAGAAGCATCAGTACTTGTGTGAGTTGTGTTGCTATTCTATCTAACATTTAAATTATATTTAACATAATTTCCTTGGGAAAAAATTATATCACAGACCCACTAGGCCAAAGTTCCTAAACATTTTGAATTTCCTTGTCTAAGCGCCCGAGTTGCTTTCCAACACAGTTGTACAGAGGTGAGGAGCCATGTTTAAGAGGACTGCCATCCCTCTCCATAAATGACAGTGCTGTCCACTGTGACCTGAGCAAGACGAAAGCAGGTCCACCATAGTGCTTGTCCTATGGCCTAGCTGTCATTTTGTCTTATCACTCTCACTAAATGATATGGAATATACTAGAAAGAGATTATCGTCAAAGATGGGAGAAAAGTGGTTTTGAGATCTTTAGTGTTGCCACTTTTTTTCCTTTGCACAAAAGCAAAACTTGTTCTGATTAATATCACTTATGAAATATTTTAGCATTTTCTATGGTTCTTTATTGGTAAGGAAACCTGGTTATTGCCAGACACCTACCAATTTTCTTTGAAAATAAGATTGAAATTTTTAGACATTTGTTTCAGATGTTCCTCCATCCTTTCTTCTCTCTCTCTTTCTCTCTCTCTCTCTCTCTCTCTCTCTCTCTCTCTCTCTCTCTCTCTCGTCTCTTTTCCTTTATTAGGAAACTAACAAAGTATTATAATATTACCCTGCCACCTAGGGGTATTGCCAGAGAAAGTTACACATGCATAGTGAGGACAGATGAGCATATGGACAACAACGTACAAAAATTCTGTCACTAAAGTTCATATATATATATATATATATATATATATATATATATATATATATATATATATATCACTAATTACTGTGTGGCCACATTTTGTGATTTCTTTCATACTAATAACCCGATGAGAAGTATGGTGGAAATTTGAAGATTTTCCTCTTTCAAGACTATGTGGTCAGCCTGATAGTAGGGTGTTGTGTATTATTTCTGATTTTTTACAGCTCGTAGCTGTGAAAATTTATAGGGGACAAATCTTACTTTCCAGCACAAAATGGGGGGGTGTGCACTTGTGTGTGTATGAGTGTATGTGTGTGTATGTGTGCGTGTGTGGTGTGTGTTTTCTCTTTTTCATATTGTGTGTGTAGTACTAAAGTGCTTTGGAGGGGTAGAGACAAGAGAACTAGATGGCCTGATTGATCAGTTTCCCTGATTGCCATGCTGTGAAAGTGATGGCAAACTTCCACCACAGTGACTTGCTAAGCCTCTTTAGACTCCACCAGACAAGACACTCAATCCCTGTCCTGGAAAACAAGGTTTCTCTGAGGAAGTTTACCAAGCTGAAAAACCTGAACAGCCTCATAGTAAAGTCTACATAGACTGGGGTTATGGAAGTTTTGCTTTGAGGGGGGTCTAAGAATTTAGAGACATGGGGAACAGGTATGAGGATTCTGGCGAGAGCCTGCTGTTATTTAAAATGATCAGAGCAAGCACACCAAGTCTTGCTTCACAAATGCATTCCCTATGAGTCATTACAGTCTCTGCTTGTCTGGAAGTTTCAGGCATTGAAGTGACGAATGGGAAGAGGGGTTCTCATCACCATCTACCCTGGGTGTGCTGTTACTCTGCCCAAGTATGTAAGAAAAGTTAATCAATAAGAGGGGATCCTTGAAATCTAGAAGGACTTAACTGAACTAAAGAAGTAAGACCACCCTAATCCCACCCTGCAGTTGCTGCCCAGTGGATGCTGAACTGTTCTGGGACGCAGAAGTACAGTGCTGTGGGTAACAGGTAACAACGGAAGAGAAGTGTCAGGACATCCATGCTGCCCCTGATTTCTCCCATTTCCTGCTCTCAGGCAGTGAGAGGAACAGAAAGATAGCAGGACTCAGATTTTCCTCCTGTGACAGGCCTTTGTTTCCTGTGTAGAGAGTCCTAATTACACCAACTCCACATAAGGGCTATGGGGGAGCCATGCAAATGCCAGGTGCCTCTCCTCCTCTCTTTATGACCTGTCTCTTTCTGTCTCACAAGAAGGAAGGAAGGAAGGACAGAAGGAAGGAAGGAAGGAAGGAAGGAAGGAAGGAAGGAAGGAAGGAAGGAAGGAAGGAAGGAAGGAAGGAAGGAAGGAACAGTGGAGGGGGCTCCTCCTTTTTCCTCTCCCTCTTATTCTGACCACTTTTTCTTCAGAGCACATTGCTGTTTATATGGCACAGGAAGATGCTGGATTGATGGTGGGCCATATTCAGAAATCAGAGATGAGGGCACCAAATTGGCCATATAGCTTGTATACTAATGCAATCCAATCACAGATCTGTGTGTGTGTGTGGGCGGGGGGTTTGCCAGGGACTGTCATGCCAACATGACCTTGCTGCTACCTGGGACCAGCAGATGTTAAAAGACCAAGTCTTCTCCTCCCCAGCACATCAGAACCAATGTGAGACATTCCTCCCAGTGGAGACTTGCACAGGAGTGTGATTTCTGACTCTTAATTAGGGTGTTACACTAATTGTACTTTAAAGACAAAGTTATCCAATAGCCAGAGTTTAGGAGAGTCCCTGTTGATGGGCTACTTACGGAAATCATAGATGGAGCTTTGTGTGTGTCTCTGAATGGGATCTCTCACTGTCATTTGAACTCCGAGATTTGTCCTTGTCATCAGCCCAGAGGATTATTCTTCTTAGAGGAGAGTGAAATTATCCATATCTGTAAAAACGACTCATAGATTCTTGTACATTTTAACACAAAAGAGAATTTGAGATAAGTTTTTAAACTGTAGTGTTTTGCTATAAAACCTTCATCTGTTAAATAAAACTCTAGAGTAGGTAATACTGATTAATTTTATGGAGAAGATATGTTCAACTTATGAAAAATTAATAGAACTTAATTGGGTCACATTTTGATATTTGTCAATATGCCAAAGAAAAGTTTTCTGTCCTGACTCTTTGGGTAATAGATAATTGACTAGATATTTTAAAATAAGATTTAAATGTTTTTTTTAAATTTAGGGACCTACTTATATTTTAAGCAATCATATCATCTCTCGACAGTTTTTGGAGAAAATATAGTATCATAAATTGTGAAATGCTCAAATCATGTGATCCTGTGTATCATTTAATTTAATGTGTTGAATCCCTTTTATAGTGCAGAGCATAAAAAATACTGACTTGCTCTTCACTGCAAAGTTCATTGTCTCAATCTGTTTAACAATTACAGTTCCTTCCCAGTAGGAATCAGATCTGAAGATCTATCCCTAAATAACTCAGTCAAGCAGACAACATTAGTCACAGTGAATCACCACAGTCTTACTACACAGTGTTGGAATTAAACATTTTTGTTTCCAGACAGCTGGATCCCCATGCAAACTGTTGTAACTAACTTGCCAGGCTTGGGGTTTTGCACTGAGATGATACCCCACTCCACCAGTGAAATACTGTGCAGAAACATCGCCACCCCTTTTCCCCTAAGGTTGTCTAGTAACTGTTAAGAGACCCTTTCTGGGTCATGTCTCTGATGCAGATCTTATCTTCCATGGATAGAACTATGTTTCATGTAACATGATTCATCAATAATGAAGATCCCTCTCAATGGAGGGCACCAGTCATGGGATGATGGCGCTTGTGTCTCCCTCCCCACACCACGCAGGCCAGTCTCCATGCAAGCAATGGGAAATGTTCCATCTTCTAGAACATTGAAAATGTCCCGGGAATTCCTGACAACATCAGTGTGTGCTGCAGAGAAAGCCTGGAGATCAAAGCACATCTTCAAGGACTGTGATGCAGACACTGTCACAATACCCCCACCCTGTCCCGTAACAAGAGGGCTCAAGTGTAACTTTTGGACCATTTTACCTTCCTAATTTTTGTAAGGAAAGCTAAATGCCTACAAGTTAGAGCAGGAGTTGGAGAAAGCAAACGGCCCACCTATTCCTGAGTCCTGCAACCGTAGGAGGTAATGATGACCCTGTAGGAGTAAAGAGAGGGTAAGAGGAAAGGGATGAAGGTACAGAAGACCGGACAGAAAGGAGAAAACAATGAAATTTTCTTCCACTTGAAATTCTTTAACTTTCCAAGAACAAAAACAGGACAATGATTCTTGAGGAATTTCTCGAAGACCAGCTCTACCCAGAGAAAGTAAGACAAAAAACACTACCCTGACTTCTCATAACCAACCTTGGTAACAGAAAGAAAAACCCACAGACAGGTCAGGCAACTTGCCCAGGGTTATAAGGCTCTGGAGTTGGAGCCAGATATCATATCTATAAAATGTCATCCTAAGCACTGAGCAATGTCTTGACTCCATCATGGCTGTGAGCTGTCAGTGTGCATGTGTATGAGTGTGAGGGTACACTCATGTGTACCTGCTTATGTGTACACTTACAAATACTCTTCAGTAGAATCTCAATAAATGCAGGGAGGGTGAGTCCATGTATGGGTGAGTTGTTATTGTTAAAGTGTTCTCAGAATTTATGTCTCTAATCTCATCTTTCTGCTACCCATTTTACAACTGTTTTTATAACTTGCCACGCTCTCTTCCTTGTTCAGGAATACGAGATCGTGTAGCCCAGGAACTCCAAATAAGGATGTCCTGTATTTCTAGTTCAGTGCGTACCCAGTGGGTACTAGATAAATACTGGCCGGATGTAATTAAGTTGACTTTTCCTTCAGGGCATTGTAATTCTTTGTTATTTTGGAAATCAAATTGAAGGGAATGGAGGAAGCCTTGTTTCCTGGACTTGTATTAATGAGAATTCTGGACCTTCTGCAAAGATCAGTTAAATTCCCATTCAAACATATACAGAGGAGAGAGACAGCCAGGCCCAATGGGGAGTTTTTTTTCGGGAGACCTGAAAAACCCGAGGTGTCTTCAACAACCAGACAATGCAGCATGGAATGAACCATATTTTAGGATGAAGCAAGTTTGAAAAGGTGATGATGACTAAAACACAGAAGAGAAGTCACACAAAGGGTGGGTATCACTGACCACAAAGCCACTAGGGAGAGGGCAGTGTCTCTGGTGACTGGTTCACATCCCCGTGGGGGAGGGAGTTTCCCTTCTCTCTCTGCAGTCATTTGACCCATCAGTGAAGAGAAGAAAATCTCCAGGGCTCACTTTAAACATAGCACTTCGTTAAGGACATAAATGCAAGGAAATAGCATGCTGTCTGGTGATGTCAAAGGCTGCTATTCACTAGATAAAGCCGGTTCCAGACCTTATTAGTCCAGGCTTGTATTTTGGCATACCCTCAGCCCTGAGCCTATGAAAGGATGAACCCTTCTCACCTCGGTTTGATTTCCAAGTCAAGCACGGTTTGTGTGTAAGCCCTCTGGCATCAGGCTAAAGTGTGCAGGGGCCTCTGTCTACACTGAGAGATAAAACACAACAGGTCTTTAAATTGATTGGGTTGCCAGAATAGGAGAGAGAGAGAGAGAGAAAGAGAGAAAGAGAGAAAGAGAGAGAGATTGCTCTATCACTCACTCGTACACACATGTGTGTCCTTATGAAGCTCTAGTTGGGGTTTGGGTGTCATAAGACCCCCAGCATCAACACAAAAATAGACCCACATAGACTTGTGCACTTTTTTTTTTCAAAATAATGCCAAGAAACTAAAAAACACAAAGAAGAAAAGCAAAAAAAAAATGATTAAGGAGCCAGGATGATGGATTTGTGAGAAAGAATGAAAAGAAATATAGATAATGGTGAGCTATTTTGTCTGCCTTATGTAAGACTTCAGGGGAATTCCAAGTGGAGGTCTTGACAGAGGAAGAAAGAAATAGAGAAAAGAATGAAATGTTGAACCATAGTCAACATGAACATTTAGGAGAAACTGAAATGATAAATAGAGAGAAAGAATGGCATTGATTAGATAAAATAGGGAAACATCTTCTCTGGAACTAAGACGCATAAAGTAGAGTGCATGCTAGTAGAGGGATTGTTCTGGAACAGTATGGGGAAACTACAGTTTTATTAACAATAAAACATAATCTATGTAAGCCTGGCACATGTTGGAGTGTGAACAATCCAACAGGAGTTTCGACGTTCTCAGGAGAGATCACATGGGAACTCTCAGCCCAAGGCTTGGGCTTCCTTCAATGCCTTTGGCTCCACACTTAGTTACAGAGGCTGTTTGACAGTCTGACTCCTGGGAATAAAGCAACTGTGGCTTGATATCTGTTGGCCTTCGAAAGGCCAGAAAACCCCTGCTTACTGTCCACGTGCAAGCTGAGCAAGCACAAGTTCATGTTTATCAAATGTTGTAATCATCCATAAGTGTTCCCCTTCACCCCCGCCCCCCAGCCCCAAAGAGCTTTACCTGCGAGCTGACTCAGGTACAAACTGGATTTTGCCAACTGAGTACCAGCTGCTTCGAACTGTGACAGGGCTGGCTGGTGACCAATTTCCTCACAGCGGATAGGAAAGCAGTGATGTGTGTGTGTGTGTGTGTGTGTGTTATAGTTTTTGAAAGACCAGAGTTTACATATTGCTTTCAAGATGCTTCCTTAGAACCAAAAGATGGTGGACTATTATAATTTGCAAAATTCCTGACATTTTGATATATCTACTAAAATGAAAACCCCATGCAAATATGAGAGTAGAGTGAGGGGCAGGGAGGAAGAATGAGCATGTTTTGTTTCACAGGTAACAGGAAAAAAGGTATTGTTAAACTCTTACAGTTTTTTTTCAAGCAAAATTTAAACTTTTGGTTTAGAAGAAATATAGAAATTTATGCTCTCTTTTATAAGAGCCAGACTTCCTTAAATAGCCTATGCGGAGGCCTCATGTTATCATGAATCAAAACAAACGTTTTGTGTTGCAATGTTTTTCAGAAAGCATTTTCACAGGAGATGTTCTTCTTCCCCAGAAATGCTGAGGGCAGGCTTTGAGCTGTTGGCTCAGGCCTGGGCTCTTCGGGAAGTCGGCTCTGGAGATTTTCCAGGCCGTGGATTCCCTGGGGAATGGCGTTTGCATGTTTTATTTTCTAGTGACTATTCTAAAAGTAGCTCTAAATACCTGCTCTGACTGCACACTTTCTCCTTCCTTCACAAGGCCAAGAATCCAGAAACTGTCTTTTCCTTCCTGAGCTAGTATTTTTAGAAAGTCCTCTCTCCCTGCCCATGGTTGGGCCTCTGTCCTCCTTGCCCACCCTCCCTGTAAACTCCCTGATGGCACAGGCACAGGAACCACACCCCATGCAGGAGAAAACCATGTCAGACCACGGTGACAGTCCATCTCCATGTACAAGGATTTCATGTGCCAGCTGAAGACCAGGCACGGTCCTAATGACAATGATTTTAAACAAGGGTGAACTGCCCTTCCCAACCTGACTCTAAAAATCACACAGAAGCCAAGGACGGTCAGTGATCAGGAACTTCAGATTCTAACAGCACATCCCAGCATTTCAAAGCTGGCAGACTGTCACGGAAAGTGGCCACTGAGCAACATGGATGCCACAGGAGTCAAGCAGGGGTTCACAGGGCGAGGCTGGTGAAGAATGCCCTGTGGTGAATTAGAAGGCAGGACACTAGCTGAGATTTTAGCCAGGCTCGCTTATTCATCTCTCAGACACTTTTTGACAGACGACACAATTACACCCTGTCTCATTATTTATGGCCGCAGTTCCTCATCTCCAGACAGCGAGAGCAAAGCTCCTTCAAGTTGTCGTCCATTTTGCTGAGAAAGAAAAGGCGGCCACATCAGCACTTTCTTTCCACCACTTTGTTTAATTGCTGGGTGACAGAGGAGAGACTGAGCTCCCTGACACTCAAGGCGACCCACCCGTGAGACCAGAGGCTGCACTTTCCCACCTTTGGAAACCATCTCTGTGGCTATGAAAGTGAACCAAGTCAGCTCCGGGTCTGGATGCAATACAACTCTAATGAGCAAGCCACAGAAAGCTCTTTTTCCCTGAGAGACAACTCCTACATCCTGAAGGCTGTGCCTCCCATGGAGCCCTGAGGTGGCCCTGAACAAAGGCAGCTCCCCGGTGGACCCGGTGGACCCGCACGCCTCCAGCAGCAGCAGGTGGCAGCATTGTCCAGGGCTTGGCCAGCCTGCAAGCAGAGGCACACAAGTCTCCCACTGGAAGTTTGCCTGTGGAGGAGACTTGGACCTTCTGTGAGTTTATTGTCACCTCCTCTGGGGTTCAGTTGTTTGTTTCCATTACTGAATCTACTAATTAGTGTCACTGGCACTGGCGTTTGGAGCTGACTTGGCTGGATTAGTGTCCATGGGCTCTTTGGACAGCGTGACTCAACCAGATTCTTTCACCTTGAATTTGCAACTCGGAATCACTGACACCTCTCACAGCTTTCAAAAATGACCAAAAGCACGCAGTGCAAATACACATGAATAGTAAATAGTGATAGATCATGCTTTTGTCATCAAGATCAGTGTTGAAAATATGATAAACCACATCAGTTTTGGAGCAGAGCTCTCCTCTTCCTCTCTCTCTCTCTCTCTCTCTCTCTCTCTCTCTCTCTCTCTCTCTCTCTCTCTCTCTCTCTCTCTCGCCACAAAAGGCATTTAGCTCCAGCCTTTTCATCTGACTCAGATAATGATCAATTCACAGAAGTGATTATTGCAAGGCCAGCTGAGTTGTGCTTCTGGTGATTAAGACTAACCAGGACCAAGACACTGCTGAAACAAAACAGGTTCTGGGGACCCCAGGGGCAGAGTGAGAGCACAGGGTGAACTTACTCCTGCCCAGTGCCCCAGTTCCTGAGCCTGAGGCAGAGGCACTGGGGAGGGAGGAGAGCGTATGCCCAGGCCAACCTCCCTCACCTGCTGGGACGCAGGAAAGGAGCCTCCAGGGGCCTAGGGGTGTTGTTGCAGGCTGCTGGCAGCACTTTTAGCTGCCAGCCAACTAGGCTTAGGTGCTCACTTAGAATTCTCCCCTTTTCTCACTGGGTGAGCTCCTGTGTGAACTGTATACACACTGGACATTTCCAGACCTGATTAAATCTCTTCCTGACTTGACAAGCCAGGCATGTACACACGTTCTCTCTCTCCTTGGATGCAAGTATACACACACACACACACACACACACACACACACACGCACACACACACACACACACACACACCACCTTTTGGCCCTCTCCATCAGAGTAAATTAGCAGTGATTACTTATATATGCTCAGTAGTTCAAGGAAACTCCTTCCATTAGGGACTCATCCAGTGGCCTCGGTGGAGGCCAAAACTGACACGTGGCCACGGTAGTTGGAAGTTCTGTTTAAAATGATGCCCGGGAAGCTCCAGCATTCATTAAGTCGGGCAGAGTCTCATTAAATGTGCAGATTGACAGTCAGAACTAACTGTCATCTGTGGCTTCCTCCAGGCCCCTACCCAATAATGTGTTTTTGCACAGGTGATATATTTAGAATAAATTGTATCTGTGACTATTCAGTGGTTGTTCGATGCTTGCTTCATATAAAAACAGCAGGATGTCTTTCCCCCTCCTCTACCCCACTGTAAAGAGTTAACACTGAAAGGAAGCTAGTCACTATGGGTTTCAGTTTGGGTCAGAATAATAGATAGAATGGACTCTCCTACCTGTGATGCAGTTAGATAGTAATTGCACGGAAACTCTCAGCAGGAGCTTTCTGTTTTCTTAGCGTTTAATTCAAGTGTGTTCATTTTTCTATACCTATATCCAATGAATCCTTTATGGAAATTTTTCTTAATATCACTGTGGAGGAAGGGTCAAAAATTAACATCTCTTCATGCTTGAAAAAGTGACTCGATGAAGGGAAAGGACACACTCATTACAAAAATACCATTTCTCTTGAAGATCTTAGGCCCCTAGGTGACACTGTTTTGCATCTTAACATAAAATATATAATGCAAAACCTTCTGGTATTAACAGATAGTCCAGGGTATGCTGCCCTGGGCAGTTTGCAAAGATGCAAGATAGCCATGACTTGGGGAATGCAAAGGAAATATTTCTCCCGTACATAGAGGGCTGTTGATCATTGGCAGATATGCAGGAGGGGTCTGTCAATGAACAACGGCATCTCAAGGCAACAGTACTTTCCCGAATTAAAAAAAAAATTAAACATGTATATATGGTTAGGTGTGTGCATATTTGCATATTCAAAAATGTTGAAAAATGCTTCAGGAAATACTCTTTAAAAGAAACAGTCTTCCAGAGAACACCGGGAGGACCCTCGCATCACTTGCAGCTCTGTGACTAAGGAAAGCTTTGCTCCAATCCCTGCCCTGTGGTGGATCGCTTTCTTGGATATATTCATGAAAAGAAGCTGAGAGGCGCCCTCCTCTCTGTGCCAGGAGTTCTTCCTTTCATGAATCTGCTTTCCAGAGCGAGCATTTCAGCTGACAATGTGCTGATTCCCAACTCACAACCTCTCCGTGCACTCTGTCAGGAGCTTAGCTCGCTCTCTTAAGGTAGAGCCTCCAAGGACCCAGAGCAATGATGAATTTGAAAGCACTTCCTGTGAGAAGCCTTTTCTCATTCTTTTTTTCTTCTCCTTCTCTCACAGGAAGAAGTTATTTCAGAAGGTTGCTTTGTGCCCTTTGTGTATAAGTATAGAGATACGTGCTGCAGAGGGAGGCACTGAGACAGACAGGGATGTGCAGCCTTGTGGCTCGTCACTCTGTGTCATGAGCTCTCTGATTTGCATGTCTGTTTCTGTCTCACTGTCTCCAGGGCAGGTAGAAGGATTTGGAAGCTTTCTGTGTATCACTGACTATCCTTGTCAAGTGCTTTAAAATAAATGAATGATTAGTGATTTTGGAAAAATCATTCCCCTTTGCCTCAGATCTAACAATTGTACTGGAAGAATTTCTGTGAGTCTAGCTCAGGCCAGAGGAACGTTTACAGCCTTAAACCCACAGTGTCTTCTTCATCCAACAGGCAGGATGCTGCAAGCCAAGGCAAGATCAAAGACAACAGCCTGCTTTAGCTATCGAACCCGTTTTGAATTCATATTGTATGAAAGAACCCAGAAAATCCAAAAGTATGTAAGACAAGGGAACTTGGCAAAAATAATTATTTAGAGGGATGTGATGAAAACCACAAAAAGAAATCCTTCAGCTTGATTCAAAAGGGTTTAGAAAAATAAATCTGTCTCAAGAATTTGTCAGGACTTTGTACCCATGATGAATTTTCCTTTGGAATATAGCGTACAAGAAAAAGCTAAGAAGGAAATTAAACATATTTTATGGGGAGTCTCATCGAACATTTTTATTTGTATGAGATTGGTATACGTAGTAGTGACATTGTTGGTTAGTGAATGGTGTGTTCTCTATGAAGAATACGCTATAAACCCAAATCTAGTATGTGCACAACGCTTTAACATTGGGAGAATAAGCAGTATGTTTTAAATAACATACATGCAAAAGAAACAATATCACGGAAAGTTAAAATATGTTATTAAATGAACTACAACTTTGAAATGTTAATTAAAAATGTATACCATGTAGATAAAGTAGTTTTTTGAGGGAAAATTATGGTTGGGAAAGATTCATATTAAAAACAAGAAAGACCTCAAATAAATCGGTAGTACCTTTACATTAAAATTAAATAGTGAAGGAAAATTACATTTAAATAAACCTTAAGAAGAAAATAGCATCAATGAGGAGCCATGGTGAGCTCAGAGCAGTGCGCCTGGAGAGGGAGAGGAGCTTCGAAAATGACACCCACAAACCAGACAAGAAAAGATAGTTGACACCCTGAAAGGAGGATCACCTCCCCCATCAGCCAGAGCCCAGGTGAAACCACAGAGGAACCGACGAGATGAGCTAGGGTGCTGCTTTCACAGCAAGCCTGACAACCTGTGACAGGATGATGGCGTTGGTCAATGAGGACTCTCAAACATACCAAAGCAGAACGCAGAATGTGCTGAGAACTCAACATTAAAGTCAATTTAAAACATACTCACAGAGGCTCTGGGAACTTTGCTGAAGAGGGGGTGGTGAGATTGTAAGAGCCAGGGTGGGAGGGAAGCTGGTCTCAGGACTCATCACCCCAAACCCTCTGGTACACACCAGCCATCCCACTATGGAGGCCTTCGGTGGGATGGAGGTAAGGAGGAGGGAAATGCTGGTATCAACACATGATTCCTCCATACAAAGTTTCTAATTCATTTAAAAAAATAACATAGAAAACACAAGTTGGTCACTAAATGGAGTGCAACAAGTCCTCCCTCTCCATCATCATGATTCCTCTACAGGGAGGAGCAGGTGCTCCCTCCATGATCACAACTCATCTACAGGGAGGAGCAGGTGCTCCCTCCATGATTATGACTTGTCTACAGGGAGGAGCAGGTGCTCCCTCCATGATCAAGACTCATCTACAGGGAGGAGCAGGTGCTCCCTCCATGATCATGACTTGTCTACAGGAAGGAGCAGGTGCTCCCTCCATGATCAAGACTTGTCTACAGCGAGGAGTAGGTGCTCCCTCCATGATCACAACTCATCTACAGGGAGGAGCAGGTGCTCCCTCTCTATTATTATGATTATCATGTAATCAAAGCAGATGATTTTTAAGAATACCAACAAAAGGAATTAACTTTAAGCCCCTTAACCAAGGAAGAAATAGAAAGGTAAAGTGTGAGTGAGTGCCAGAAAACGGCTGGGTGAGTCAGGGGGCTTGCCCTGTCTTCAGGAGTGTCTGAGAAGGCCTGAGACCTTCCTAATGCAATCCCCAGCATCCTTGAGAATGGCTGCGTGTGGTCATGCATGCCTGTTACCCCAATCCTGTATGAAGCTGGAGGCAGTGGAATCACTGGGGTTCACCTGCCATCCAGGCTTACAAAAATAGTAATTATTAGTTCAGCATGAATGTCTTAACTCGAGGAAAAACGGTGGAGAACAGGAGAGAGGACAAAACCCAGGGTGCTTTTCTGCCCTCTTCATGTGTACCCACAGAGCTCATGCACCTACACACAAGTACAACACTACATGCACCCTACATAACACGTAGTACACACACATGTAAAAATATAAAGGAATAGACAAGACATCTTACTAATACTACAAATGCTGAAAGGAAATCTCTCGAGATGGCACAGGGTTTAAGATCGTGATAGGGGATATCACTAAAGATGTATGTGGAAACACGAGGATAGTACTTAAACAGAAAGACATTTTGATTCCTTCAAAATATCAAATTCATTGGAAAAAAAACTAAAGTACCTTAGTTCTATTATTTTACTAAATAAATAACCTAATTAGTTCTAAATAGTCCTACAAATAAAATTCTGGACACAGGTAACTTCATTAGAATATGCTATCAAAAACTGATGAAAAAGTAGTATCAACACCACATAATCTCTTCCAAAAAAGATAAGATGGAGAAAATTTCTCAACTTCTTTTATGAGTTTAATATTATACTACTAAAAACTAGACAAATTTAAAACAAAAAAGATCATAGACTGGTAGTCCTTATGAATATAGCCACTAGATGTGTAAAATAGAATTCAAGCTATCAAATCAAAGCAAGCAATATATAAAAAGGATAATAAATGAAAAAATTCAAAATTTGTATTAACTTGTGTGTGTGTGTGTGTGTCTTTCTGCCACAAATGAATGCCCACATGACTTTTCATGGGTGGCTAGGGACTCGAACCAGGATTGTCAGGTTTTGCCAAAAAGCACCATTAACCACTGAACCCTCTCCCTAGCCCACAAAGTCCCTATTTTTAATTACATGCAAGTTCCTTACAACACTCACAACATGCTCACAGGTCTGGAGACAGTGTGTACATTTTGGGGGGAAGGGTTGTGATGGTAGTATGTTATTATGCCTACCACTGATCAGCCATGCATACCATTAAAAGGAAGAAAAAAATGTCTCTCTTGATAGTCTACATGACTGTCTATTCAGAAATGGAAAGTGCCTTCAGAGCAGATGAGATAGAGCATATTAGTTCAGTAGTGTTATACAGAAAATGTATCTACAGCAACAATCAATAATGTTTGTCTATGCTGGCAATATATAATTGCATACTGTTTATCTTAAAACAAAGAACCATTTTATAGTAGAAAACTTTGAAATAAGTATAACTAAGAATTTTTTAAGATCACAATCTCTAAAAGATGTCATTTAGTCTAATTTAAAGTAGATTAGTTCTAAAGAAGATAGCATTGATACATTGAAAGTCATATTTAACTCAGTTGTCATTTCTTCTAATTTGATTTATAGCTTGAACATAAACTCAGCTGATGGTTTTCTTAAAAACAATAGCAATTCTACAACTTCCACAGTGGTGAAATGTACGCATAATTGGTGTATCCTAGTTTCTAAGATGAACCTATTTGTTAGAGTCAGGAGCTATGGCCTCTGGTGGCATTCTTTCACCTTGCCTTGGAGGGAGATCCCACATAGATGTCCATCTTACAATTTTTCTTCAGAATCTTGATAAAAGCATAAAGATCAATTCTGGAAAAATGACTGTGTTTAACATAGAAAATAAGAGAATCATCATCTTGTTCCCATAGAGAAAGTTCCAGAGAAATAGCTTCTTCTAATCTCAAAATGACCATGGAAACCAAACCCTCAAACTTAGTTTTAAACCATGGATGTATGGCACCAAGCCACAATAACAAATTCAGAAGACTGAACACCTTAAAACACCTTTACAATATACAAATGAGAACACTTATGATTTTAAGAAGGGAGATAATGTAAGTTTTACAAGATCATTAGGTAGAAGTCTAAGAAACATATGAAGACAGTTAAAGTAATAATGAAAATATTTAAGACACATTATTGAATATGGAGGATGGGAAGACAAAGGAAAATATCCATAACTAGGCATTCTTTATAGAAAGGAACTAAGAGGACCTGCCTAAGTAAGTGCAAGAAAGAAAATCCTGAATGAATAGATAACAAAAATATAAATATAATGACAAAAATATAAGACTTGGTAATTACCATGGAAAAGTATAAAATGCACATTGAAAACTGAACATAAAGACTTATACTTTCTGAACACAGAATACACATGGAATAACATCACAAAGCCATGTCCAAACATGTTTCTTAAAGTAAATAAGCACGTCTTAAAATCCCATAGTAATGCAAAACCCAAGTATATGCTAATTTCTGGGAGAGGATTAATAAGTTTATTCTATAAAGACTGAAAAAATAAAGAAAAGGCAAAGTTATAGTAAAGAAAATAACACAAATAGATAACCCCAAACATCAGACACGCAAACAGTCATGTACAAAAACCATTAAACCTGACCCCCTTAAAAAATGATGGGATAAAAATATTGATAAATTGTGGCAGGTGGGAACATTTGTGCATGGAGCGACCATGTTGTGATCTTAATGAGGGAGAAGTGATTGGAGCTGGGGGAAGGGTGGGCGGTGGTCACTGCAATCTGCTCACATGGGTCTGTGATAGATTAACTTCTCAGTACAAACGTCTGAGAGTCCCAGCAGAATTATTTTTAAAGATCTGCCCTGCGTAGAACAAAGGCTGAAGACGACCCTCACATGGGATGAGTGTGTTCACTGAAGCTGCCCATGTAGCTGGACATCAAGGCAAATGCTTCTCGTGCTTCACTCTGAGTGCAATCTGGCTTTTATACAGAGATGGACACATTTTATCAATTAGGAAATACCCATCTGTTCTTGATTTATTAATTTTTCTAAAATCATGAATGGTTGTTGAATGTTTCCAAATGTCTGTCATCATCTAAGGAGATGAGCCTCAGAGATTTTCTTTAGATCTTTGCATGTTATGGATTAAATCAATATATTTCCTAAAAAAAATCAATTATGTCTGCATCTCAAATAAGCTCCAGTTACTATGGAATGATTATGTTTTTAAAGCACTTTGTGGCCATATTTACTTTTTATACTAACATTTAAAAGTGAGATTGATGATGTATTTGGACAGGAAACTATGACTTGAATGCCATCGTCCCCAATCTGAGCAACAACAGTAACAACGGCCTTCCCAATTAGATAAGAAGGATGCAGTCTAACTAGGACACACAGGATGTGCAGAGCAGTTGGCAGAGGAAGTGTTGGGCAGTGGAGGCTGTGACCCGGGCTGGGGCAGCAGCTTCGGGGGCTAGTGAAAGAAAGGAATTCAGTGATGGCGGAGAAGGCGTGAGGTGTGGGAAGCACATGGAAAGGGGGTCCACAGGGAAGGGAGGTAAGGCTGAGCCATCATAGATAACATCATAACACATGAGCACTTAGCAGACCTGGACCCTGCTGGTGGTGTCTGTCAGGCAGGTGGGGAGAGTGGCTGATGGACTGATGTCACCATGTGGTGGAAGGATGGCTCTGAGGGCTCCGGGTCACAGGACCTTGGGTGTGGTGCTTCTAGATGACAGAACTCTGCACAGTGACAGATGGAGGCCATGGCAGAGGCTCTCCTGTCACCATGGAAGGATCTAGTCTTAGTTCCCTCCTGGTTCCCGGTGGCTGCTGGAAGCAAGATCTCACAGATGGCCCAGCAAATCATTTCAGAATCATCTTGGAGACCTCTGCTCTCCATATGGGCTCCATTTCATGAAGAAGAAACGGGACCCTCAACCTTACGAATCAATGATTTGTATATCAGAGAGGAATTTCTGTTACCTTGTCCCTTGCCAGCTCCATCTGTATTATATATCTTATATTTAATATAGATTAATTACTTTTTAGTCTTGTGGACAATGTTAGATCATTTGGTCAGCGTGTTCTCTTGCAGGAAGCCAGGCTGCTCTCCTCTGTGGTGGTGTGGATAGAACCGGGACCCACAGCCACCCCTGACAGAGTTGTGAGCATCAGATGTGTATGTACCTGACTTGTTCTCAATCCCTAGTTTAAACTACAATTTTAAAAAACTTTTTATTAGGAAATACAAGCTTAACATATTCACTAGTATGCTTCCTGTCGTTATTTTTATGGGAGGGGAAGAAGTACATGGTTTGGGCATCACTCATGGAGTAATGGCCAAAGCACTAAGACTTCCAAGTGGCATCCATCAATTTTACAGAATTTATCTTTGTAGAACCTGAACACCCATGTCTGCAACAATCTTTTCCTTTATTATTATTATTATTATTATTATTATTATTATTATTAGTTTTATTGTTAAGACATAAAATCACTAGCTTTATTTTAGGAAAGTGTATGAGGTGTTAGAAATACAATGCTTATCTACATATCAATTTCTTTAAAAGACTTATCAGCAACTCCATTCTGCAAGCGATTTCCTCCTCTGCTCGGTTCCCTTAATAAGAACAGTGGCTGACTTTTAAGAGACCCATAAAGTTCAATGAATGCTTGCATAACATTCCATAAATTGAATTATCTTTGCATCAGTGGATAAAGCACAGATTAGCCTGGGGCAAAAGGTTGGGAAAGAATGAATCAAGTGGCCCAAGGTCACATGTCACACACTCATCCCCAAGGGCTAATGTTCAACCTCCATGCAGCAGGTGCATTATGTAACAGAAGTTAACTTACAAACTGCAGTTTTCAAAGGCTCGGAAAGATGAAATCGTTGACGCAGGACTCGACAATCCAATTTCAACCATCTCCTTATGATGTGCAATAAAGAACGTGACTTTTTCTGCTCTAGTGATCGCGAACATTTTCCAGGCTTGGTGACAAATGGCCTCGTATGCATATGCTGGTGTTAATGCAGAAAGTGGGGATGGAAGACAGGATGCTCCCTCCCCAGCTGGCCAGCACTCACGGCGCATATGACAGGACTGCTTGTGGCCACCGTCCACCCTGCTCTGTCCTTATTGGTGACTTGAGGCTAGGACTCCCAGAGAGTATACTAAAAGGCTTTCATTTTTCTCCTAGAAAGTCAGGTCTTCATGGTCCTTTGTCATAATGACAAAGGTGTCCCTCCCAGATGATGTACAAAAATCAATGCAGGCCTGGGGAGATGTCTCAGTCAATAAAGTGCTTGTGTTGAAAACATGAAGACTGAGTTTGATCCCCAGAACCCACATAAAAAAAGCAGACTTGAGGGCTGGAGAGAGATTGCTCAGTGGTTAAAGGCACTTGTTTGCAAAGCTCCTTGGTCTGTGTTTGAATCCTCAATGCTCACATAAAGCAAGATGCATATGTCCTTAGAGTTCATTTGCCATGGCAGGCGGCCCTGGTGCACCCATACTCACTCATCTTGAGAGAGAGAGAGAGAGAGAGAGAGAGAGAGAGAGAGAGAGAGAGAGAGAGAGGGAGGGAGAGAAAGAGAAACTTTCTCCATTTCTTTTTCTCTCTCAAATAAATAAAAAATTTTTCAAAGTAAACGCGATAGTGCACATTCTCCAGCCCTGGACAGATGAAGATCCCCGTTGCTCACTACAGCCAGCTGAGCCTACTTGGTAAGTTCCAGGTGAATAAGACACCCTGCTTCATAAAAAGCGACTGTCCCCTGAAAAGTGACAATGGCGTTTGTCAGCCACCTCCAAACACATGTGCATATACATACGCCCACTGATACAGGAGCCTGTGTACACTTCTGAACACACCCACACTCAAGTAAATCCCAACAACAAACACAGGGAACAGAAAGAGATCAGGCTGGAGGCAGGTTGAGCAGGGACAACTGGTGACCAGATCAATTACCAGGATGGGGTGTCCTGAGTATTGGGGTGACGCAGCATGGGCTGCATACCTCAGTCTAAAGCTCTCTAGTCTGCCTTTCTCCCATTTTGGCACAGGAGTGACAAGTAGAAACGATTATGTTGGTTACAACCAAACCATTGCCGGGGAAAACAAATTCTTAAATCTGGCATGAACCTTTCCATGATAATACTCTTTTCATAAATCTTGGCATTCCTGGTAAATTATTCATGTGGTGTTCTATGGGAACACATGACAATTTTTTTAAATGCATTCCTCACAGCATTGCACAGTCAGCCACAATGGCAACCACACGGGTTGTTTTTCTGAATCTTGCCGTCTGAGTGTTGTGAATAAATTTCACTTCATTCAATAAGTTCCACCATTGTTTCCAGGCACCACCTTTATGATTCCTGTGGCCTCTCTTCTATCGTATTACCCTTCTCTTTCATTTCTGCCCTTCGCTGTGATTTCCCTTTATATCTGCTCTGGGCTGCACTTGACCGTTTCCACAATCTATCATTTCAGCTTTAAAGAAAGATATTTCCTATTATCTGATCATTCCTAGACGTACTTAACTTTGTGACTCTTGTATTTCTCAGAGTGACCTTTCTGATATAATTCCTCAGTGCTACACCTAGAAAGTGCCATCTGACAGATTTAGTGGGTGCCCTTTTAATTCCCAGTCCGGAACCCCCCTCTGTCTCTAATACACTCCCTGCTAGCCCCGAAAGGTAGGCACTTCTGAAATCAGACACTGTGCAGGAATAATTTCTCATGTCTACCTTTCCCGAGTTGCTGCACACATTTCTCTTTGTGGAATTGTCAGATGACTTTTTCATCATTATTTACCTAAAGAAATGTAAAGTTTCTATAATGGGAACATGGGCATCACCTGCCTGGGAATGAGAGCTGATGCATGCCATGCAAAGCTGCTCCTTACAGTCATGGTCACTGGGATGCACGAGGGACCAGGTACTCCTTCTCCTTCACATACCTGTCTTTGGCCTCCTCATTCCTTAAGGCCAATGTCAAGAGTGTTGTGCTAATTCTAGGCAATACCTCCATTCTAACGAAGTTGGCCTTAGTCCTGATCCTTTTTCCAAGGTGACAGCAGGCAGACTGTCAGGCTGCCCAGAAGCCAACCTCCCTACCTTATGTTAGAGGCTTAGGGTGAACCTCAGACTTCTATGTCCCATTTGACCTGCACACATGCAGGCTGAACTCAAGTCTTCTTGTGACTAGTCCTGTGCTGCAGCCCAGGCAGTGATGATCACTGCTAGTTCCTGAAGACGGACTGTTAACCAGGCATGGTGGCTCATACCTGTAATCCCAGCACTCAGGAATCTGAGGCAGGAGGGTTGTTATGACTTCTAGGTCAGCCTGGGCTACAGAGACTGTCAGAAAATATCACAATTGTTTAACAAGGCAAATAGTTTAATAAGAAATTCTAACCTCCATAATATTGATCTTATGGTCAGGGCTGTGTATAAGGTATGGAGTCAATAGGAAACTAAGGCCTCTGACCTTGGGACATCACAGGTCTTTGTAGGGTATAGGGATGGCATCTCATCCATACAAACAACAGACGTGTGCAGAACCAGCACATTAGACTTCCCTACATAGACACACACCCAATGTCCACCCTGGCTTGTCCAGCTGTCCATGTCTGCTCATCTTCTCCTTCTCCTCAGGGACATTCTTCAGTGTCTAAAGCCAGCAGCACTGGAGGCCATGTCTTTCTATTCTCCTGCCAACATTACTATGCTGGTCCAGCAATGAGGACCCACGTGGTCATGTTGGGGCCATAAGTTTCTTCCAATTCTGAGTTCCGCTTCTTAGCCAGCCTGGTCTCTCTATATGTTGTGCTGTGGCCTGGCTCTGGCAAAAGATGTCCCATTGCTGTCCAGGCTGGAGGCTTGGCCTTCAGGGTTCTGGTGGGAGGTGCAGGGACCTTTCAGAAGATAAACCTGTTTGGGAAGGTTTTAGGTTATTGGATGCTGTTCTTGAAGGGAATTGGGCATCTTTCATGGGAAAGTGGTGGTTAGTTCTTTCATGAAGGCTATTTAAAAGCCTGAGCTGTGCTTTGCTGGCTTCCTGCTTGGTCATATGATCCCTTCCTCTCCGCTGTCTGTGGGAGTGGGAGAGAGAAGTTGATTCAGTGCTGAGACCTTGCCAGAGCCATTTGGAGTGTCAACCTTGGACGTGTGAGCAAACTTGGCCCCTTTTCTTTCTAAGGTATCTTGCCTCAGGTGTTGCATTATAGTTCTAAAATATGGACCCATATATCATTTAACAGAATATATGCACAGGTTACAGAAACCGGAAGGTAGCCTTCATTAGAGGTGGTTGTTTTGCATATGACACAAGGCAGTGTCCATAAGCAGGTCAGTCAGGCTAAAGGAGACATGAAAGATAATCCAAAACATCCACAGATGCAGTGGTGGAGATGCGGGGAAGCTTTCTCCATGGCTTATTCACCAGCAAAGGTCTTGTAGGGAGCAAAGAGGCAGGATGGGGCTGTGGAGGGAAGAAGGGTGTGAGGACACATGGAGCAGAGGAGCTATGGCAGCCTTAGTGAGGACAGAACAGGATTTATGACTAAGAATCTATACCCTTGGCTGGAGAGCTGGTTCACCAGTTAGGGCTGTTGCCTACAGAACCTAACTACTCTGGTTCAATTCCCAGTGCCCATGTAAAGTTAGATGCACCAAGTGACACATGCATCTGGAGTTCATTTGCAGTGGCTGGAGGCCCTGGCACATCGTTCTCTCTGTTTTTCTTCTATCTCTTGGCTTTCAAATAAATAAAATGTAATATACACACATACACATATGTGCATATATATATATTCTACACACTCATCCCCAGGGTAGAGGGAAGACAAGGATGAGCTGTTAGCCTCTTGGAATAGCAAGAGAGCTGTGCTTTCCAAAATCCACAGAACAGAGGTCATAGGTGTAATTGGAGTAAGTGCAACATGGAGAGTGGGTATGGCTCTCCCACTAGGTGAGGCAAGACTGACAACAATAGCAGAAAGCGCAACCCAAGGTGTTCTGCCTCAAGTACTCTGTCAAACTTATTCACTGAGATATTCCAGAGCCTCTGCTGGGAAGAGGATGGGGTTCACTGTTGAGGGTTTAGCAGTGAGGAAAAAGAACCCCTTGGGATGAAGAGGTAAACTGAAACAGAGGCTCTGAAGAAGCCGAGGAGAGACTGTTCAGTTCTTCACTGTGGTCTAAAAAAGGAATTTGTAAGAAGAGTCTAGTGTGTGGTGCTTGTTTAATGCACTGTGCGAGATGGATCTTTCTACGTTTGTTTCATTTAGAAATCATTTTCTTCTAAACACACAGCTCAGGCAGATACTAGTTCAGGGCTCACCTGCAGTTTGGTGACTCCATGACCACATGGGGAGGAAGGGGTACCCAAGCACAGCGGACTAGGCTGCGATGTAAACCCACCCACCTAGTCATGAAATATTGATGACATACCACCAGTGTGAACACAGAAAGGAATCCTTCCTGGACTCTAGTTTTGTTTTGTTCGAATAGCACAGTAAATATGTGGACAAGATAAGTGAAGAATAGTTTCACATCTCACCATCCTGGCAAATGAAACAATGAGAGTCATGGAGTTAAAGTTATATGTACTGTAGTCATATTTCCCCAAAGGCTTCATTTACATTGAAGAAAAAGGACAAGATGAGGGAATGAGTCTATGACGACCATTTGGATGGGGTTAATACTGTGGTGTGGTTGTCCTCTGAGAGGTGAACAGATGTCTGCTCACCCCAGACAGAGCCACTCACAGAAAAAGAAACAATTCCGTGCAAGGGTAGCTTGGTGAACAGATCACTTCAGCATAAAGAGTCACTTTAAGCATTGGTCACTTATGAGTGGTCACACCACTGAAGACAAAAATCTCTGCCCCCCTCTCCCAGCAACTGTTACCTATTTGTATACCTTCCTGGAGGGCCAAGGCCTTTGGAGCTCCTCCCTCTAGCAAATAACACTGCCTATAAATCCTGGGTTGTGCCTGTGAGTCTCTTCTTCCCTAGTATCTCCTTACCATCTATAAATGTTGGAAAAGTACATGGCCTCGTGACCCCCTAACAGTGAATAACCTTTTAAACCTTTTGTTCCAAGTTCAACTCTATATTTAATAAAATTCCAATAAGAATTTCTTTTTTCCTTTTTAAAGTATATTTTTATTTATTTATTTGAAAGAGACAAACACAGAGAGGGGGGAGAGAAAGGGAGAGATTGGGTGCTGTGCCACTTCAGATGCAGGCACCACTTTGTGCATCTGGCTTTACGTGGGTACTGGAGAATCAAACTCAGGTTGTTAGGCATTGTAGGCAAGTACTTTAACCACTGAGCCATCTATCCAGCCCCACATTTCTTATTTAGTTATTTCTTCATTAAATCAGTGAATTCTAAAGTCTTTATAACAATAAGAATATGCTAAACAGTGAAAATGAACGACTTAGAACTAGTATCAATAGATATTTTTATGAGTCCTGGGGAAGGAGTGGTTCTTGGGAGCCCTCCCTGATGGGACCATGTAGGTCTGCTTCAGGAATCCAGCTTCTGGAAGTTCTGGAGGGCAAAGACCATGCCATGCCCAGAGAACGTGCTCTACAACAGGGTCAGGTGGCATCTCAAGGATAAGCCTGTGTCTCTCTGCCTCTGTCACCTCCTAGGAATGGTATCATCTCCCTGTCATCACTTCCATGATCCATGCTTTATACCACAGCCACATATGACTAAGGATGACCCTTGAGTGACAGATCATTCATGGTATTATCCACCAGCCCATTGAACAGGACAGGAGCAGTGTGCATTGTTTGACAGCAAGAACATATTCTCTGCTTCTAAAGAAGGTGAAATGTTTCTTGGGAGGAGATTTCTTTATTCACGATCATTTCAAGGTATCCATTAAAGGAAGAGAGAACATAAAATTCCCTATGACAGAGCAATAAATACATTTATGTGTCCTGACAGTCATGAGGGGAGAGAGCAGTGTGAATGCGACTTTGTATTTAAAATCCTGAAATATAAATATGGGAATTTTATGAGGCCTTGAAACATATAAAGATAGGCAGTGAAAAAATCCTATATATGATATTCAGCAAATTTTTTGAAATTGGCTTATTCAAAAAACCTCAGGTGGAAAGATAAATGATTAGAGTAGAATTTAGGAGGCGACAGAGTGTCAGGAATGAATGATGAGCCATATTGTTCTGAGGAGCAACATGGGCATCCTGGGGAGAGGGCATCAGCTTCCACGTGCTGTGTGTGTAGGCCAGGTGAACACCAATGCACAACTGCTAATTTCACAAGAACCACGTGTCCTTTCACGTGTAATAAAGAACCACAGGTTGAAACATCACAGACCTGGATGCTTGAAGGGCATGTTAAGTGCTCAGGGAAAAGTGAACGTATTATTCTAAAATGTTCTCCAAAACTTATATTTATGAAATTTAACCTGTTTTAAAATCTTGGCCTTAAAGCTAATGTTTTGACCAATGATTCCTTTTTAATTTTTGTATATAGTTTATGAACTTAGGATTTCTCTTTTTGCTTATATTGGCTTGCATGCGGGTAGTCATGGGAAATGGTACCAGCTTCTGAACAGATTTTTCCTTCTTTATTGTCCTTTATGGCTTTTGAAGAGGCATGGGTTTCCTGTGTCTCTATTCTGTTGATAGCTGTGTTTATTTCTGTTTAATGTCACATTATTTTGTGAGTGTAGCTTCTGATTTGCTCTTCAACTTCACAGCAGTACGTGGGCAGTGGGGACATGGTACCAGGATTAATCTAGGGAAAATCTGCAATAATGCCATCTTCCCATGCATGGGATTGATAAATTGTTTTATTCATCATGACATTGGTACCTTTTATCTGTTGGTTTGGCCTTTTCAACAATTAAACCTTTGAGTCCATTAACTGTCTCATATTTTTCTGGTGTTTACTTCACAATTTTCTTGCCAGATTCTATTATTTCCTTTCTGTGTGTTTGAATTGTCTGGTCTTCTAGGTTTCTTAAAGCCAAAGCTCAGTTTATTGATGTAAGATACATTCTCCATTCTAATATAGACAATTGTTATAAATACCACCACTGTTTCCAAAATAAACTAGCTTAACTCTCTCCCAAAATTGTACATATATAGTGTTTCTGTTTTCCTTAGATTCAAAAGTAGCCTGATATCTGATTCCTCCTTCACAGGTGAATTCCTTAGACGTGGGTTCTTAGTTTGCAACACTTAGTAACTTAGTATGAGTCTCCAAAGATGTTTGTACTACAGTTTCCTAATTGAATTCATCTTGGAAACAGAAAATTGTTTGAGTGAGTTGAATTACTTAATGTTTATTAAGATGAATTTCTAACCAAAATGTTCTCTATTTTGGTAAATGTTTTCTACACATGTGGAAACAGTGTGCATATTCTTATTGTATAGGTTGTTGTAGACGTGTCATTTAAAGACTGAGAATATTGTTTCACTATTCAGTATCCTTAACAGATGTACTGTCTACTTGTTCTGTCATTTGTTCAGGGAGTACTCAGACTTGGGAATGTAATTGTTGATTTGATTGTTTTCCCTCTAACTCTAGTTGAGTTTGTCTTCATTGCCTACATTTTTGCACTCTGACATCAGACTCCTAAATACTAAAGACCGCAAATTTTTCCTACGAATCAATCCTTTGTAATCGAATGGCTCTGCTTATAGAAATGGGAGGATAGGGAGACTTATACAATAAGCTAAATCAATAATGAATGGATACCATGACATACTTACTTTCATACAGTAAGCTCTTGAGGAAGCTGTGGGCATAACCTGGTAAGAGGGCCCTGAATTGAGTGAGAGGAAGTCTAACCCCAAGACAAATTGCTCTGGCCTGTAACTCCCTGTTCCAGTCATTGGTTATTCCCCACACTGAGCTGTTGATCAAAGAAGCCCACGAGGTCCCCAAAAGAAGACAGGATTTGTCAAAGTTCTTGAATACCCGCCCAAGGCCAAAGGTAAGACCCCATTGCTGAAGACACCACAGAGTGTCACCACATCACACACAACACCAAGAGACCCTGCTAGTTCCAAAATCGTAACCAGCTTCCTGTAGCAGGTGCAGTGCTAGAAGGCATTACATGAACTGCCAGGGGAAACTGGTCAATGATATTTGGAGACAGCAGAGACCACTGATATACAACACTGACTGATGTCATGAGAATGCTGAGCACACTGCTGTATGGAAGAGACCAGCAAGTCAAGTGCTCCTCTATGCAATAATGATGCTAAACCTAAGTGGGTAACCAATGGCTTACTGATTGGCTAAGAGATCTGTTCAGTGACAAGGAACCCTTAAATGGAACTGGGATTCATGGCACTCTTATGGGGACCAAGAACCTAGGCTTCAAGGGGAACTCCCTTTAACCACAGATCTCCAGTGAGGCTAGAGCCATTAAAATGTCATCAAATTAACAATGTTTGTCTCATTTAACCTATACTAATCTCACTCTCCATTGGAGATTCTATTCGCATTTTTCAGAGGGAAGTGAGAACTGTGAACAACTCAGTTCCACCAACAAACATAGGATTATGGCTGACACCCAGGCAGGAGATGAACCACCCCTAACTTTTCATATAGGGCCCAAAGGAAACCTTTGAGGAAGTGGGGGAACCATTATAAGGCTTACTCATGTAATATATCTAATTATTGACAATAAATATGAAAAAAAGCATAACTTTGTATTTTTTCTCTCCTTTGTTATTTTTAAAAATAGTTTATTTATTTATTTGACATAGAGTAAGTATGGGTGCTCAAGGGCCTTCTGTCTCTGCAAACAAACTCCAGAAAAATGTGTCAATTTGTGCGTCTGGCTTTACATGGGTACTGTGAATCAATTGATCCTGGACTAGGAGACTTTGCAAGCAAATGCCTTTAGCAGCTGAGCTATCTCTCCAGCACTTCTCTTTTTATAACTTAAATGTTATTTATTTGTAGTGCACCTGTGTGAGCATGCGCACATCCATGTCCAGGTCCCTTGCCACTGCAAATGACCTCCCTCTTTAGCTTAATTAAACCTGAAGCAGCGGGCTTAAAAACAAGAACCTTTACCTATGTGCCATTCCCCAGCCCTCTTTCTCTTCTGGAAGCAGGCCAGAACATGTTTGCACTGACCTTTATATCCCCCAGCCTCAAGGATCTGATCCAGCAACCCCCTTTTCTTTCTTTTAGAGACCCCTCCCATTCTCAAAATAATCTTTTTCTATGTTTTCCTTAAAATCTACTTTTGCCATCCTCAAAAAAAAATGAATAATGGAATACTTTTTTTTTCTTTTTTCAAGGTAGGGTTTTGCTCTAGCCCAGGCTGACCTGGAATTCACTATGTAGTCTCAGGCTGGCCTTGAACTCATGGCGATCCTCCTACCTCTGCCTCCCAAGTGCTTGGATTAAAGGCATGTGCCACCATGTCTGGCTTCATGTTCAATTAGGAAAGAAAACATGGAAACAACAGATGAAGAAATATATCAGTGTCCTATATATTCTTGACACATAGTTCTAACATTGGGCATGCAAAACAGGAAGTACCTGAAAGCGTGATCTGGCCCCACCTCTGGTACAGGTGAGGAGGTTGCATTCAGGGTCAGCCACACCAAGTCTGTGATGAGCTGCCCGAGGGAAGCCCAGTCCTCCTTATCCATTTCTACGTAGGCATGTGTCACAGAAACTGAGTCAGTTCTTTCGCATTGCTGGGATAAAATACCTGGCCAGAAGCAGCTTAGGAAAGGAAAGAATTTATTTTAGCTTGCACTGCCAGAGAGTAGAATCCATCATGGCAGGGAAAGTGTGGTAAAAAGAGAAAGCTGATGTCATATTGCTGCACTGGCAGGGAGGAAGGAGAGAGAGAGAGAGAGAGAGAGAGAGAGAGAGAGAGAGAGAGAGAGAGAAGCAAACAGGGCCAGCATAAAACGCCTATATAATACCTTAAGGCCTACCCCTAGTAACACATGTTGTCTACCTCCTAAAGGTTCCACAACCTTCCCAAATAGCTCCACTTAGCTGGAAACTGAATGTTCAGACACACGAGCCTCTGGAGGAGACACTACATTCAAACTACTACCTTCGTACTTCAAAGATTTCATTCAGCTCTCATTATTTCAAGGGCCTTCTAATGGTTTCTTTGCAGCAGGAGCTTAATAAAGTAGAAGAACTCTAAGGCGAGGTCTCTATCTTCCTCTGTTCTAAGCAGAGATATACATTGTAAGTACAGATGAAATAAATCCATACGTTTCCATAGATACTAGGTTGTACAATGACATTGATCTGATCTCAAACAGACTCTGGAGAATCAAATTCTATGGAAACCGAGTACTTCCTGCCCATAATAATTCAGCTTTCAGATTGTTTGGTTTGTGGTCCATTTAACCAACATCTCTAACTTTAAAAAAATAAATTCAGGCTAAGTGGAAGGCTGTGGTCGCTTAATTCCCTGGGAGCTTCCTTGTGGCGCTCAGTCATTGGGATTGGGTTCCGCTTGGTCGCCCTGCTGGCCTTGGTGGGGATTTTAATGGCGCTGTCTTATGCAGAGGGTGTTCTGGACAAGCCAGCAAAACACATAAAGACGGGAAATGTACACTCCGTCCCCTGGAAAGGTCGCCTGCGGTGGCACCAGAGACTTGGGTTACAATAACATCTGAGCCAAGCAGGCCAGTGAGAACGTCGCAGGACTGGCTTCAGAGCAGAGCCAGGTGACTAAGCACCGGAGTGATTTAGGGCGCCATCCATTATTTGCTGCCTGTCATTTAAGCAGGCCATCTATATGCATGGCGGAGCCGCCAGTGCAGAGGGGAGCTGAGCAGCGTGATTTACGGGGGAGGGCAAACACCTGTGGGTTCAGCAGCTCAGAAATTAGCCACAAGTAGCGTATTAGCGCCGCTCATCAGCCATGGTTCAGGATCTCGGCGTCTTGATTTGCCCATAAATAAGCTTCTACGTGGCCACCCCGAGGCCTCGTAACTGCCTTGACCTCCAGTGAAATACACGGCTCCGGCAGCACAATGGGGTTTGCAGGTGCACACAGCCATCACAGGATCTTAGACCTGTGCATTTGTGGGCAGAAGGGCTGCCAGTTCCCGGGATCCTGTTAAGGAGGCTTATCACAGGACTTAGCAATCAATTTCCTTTGAGTTCCTTACCCTTTACGTGTTCACAACTTGTAGGCTCAACTACCCTGTGACCATCCATCGACCGTCAAAGTTTTCTCTCTTACTGGCAAGTGTAGAAATGGAAGGAACTGGGCAAATGTTGCACTCACTCATAGTCAACCCCTTTCTTTGACATTCTCTTCTTTTTTGGGGGGGGAGAGGGTGCTTTCCACAGGCTGGTGTGTATTGGTATTTATCTGGAAAGAAATACCTTTGAAATGGCTTCCATCTTTAGGGACTAGCTAGACTTTTCTGGGTGCTTGCCACGCAAAGAAAATCACTCAAGGGCTAGAGATGGAACCAGGAGACCAGCGCTTGCAACCAAGTGGCTAAAATCAGTTATGATCCGTTTCTTTGCTCTCAGAAAACACAGACGATGAATAAAGACAAGACAGTCAGGCCTCTGGGGAAATGATCTCTGAGCTTTCATGACAGAGTTGAGGTAAAAGATGTGGGGAAGATAATTGATCTGGCAATTAGAACAAGGGAATGGTGAATAGATACATTCCACAGCAGCCTATAAGTCGCCCGGAAACCAGCATTTTGTATGTCATCAATGAATTTTCTGGATTCCTCATCTGTTCAATGTTGGGTGTGTGACTCATGAAACTCCCATTTAGAAATGGGGTTATGTCGAGAGACACAGTACTCAATACTCAGTACTTGGTACTATGATTGATTCCACTGGGTTCCCTGTGACTCACCCCAGATCCTTGTAAATTGTAGGAAGAAAAGTGAGAAGCCCCAAGCTGCTTGCAGATGGTAATTCTAAGTGTGTGGAAAACATTTCATGATTGTTAGCAGTCGAAGCAAAGGACTAGTAGCTCCAGAGTGGTTAGCACCTGGACTTAAAGCACAGGAAGAGATTGTCAGGAAAGCCTGCCAGCTGACTCAGTAAACAGATGCTCTTCCCAGAGCCAAAGGGAACAGAAGTCAGAGAGCTCCACCTTTACCAGCCTGGGGCATCTCTGGAAAAGCAGAAGTTAAGTGGCTCCTGAAAGATAGTAAACTCTTGTGAGTGTATTTCCATTGGTAAGTTAATAAATTCAAGTGAAACCCAGCTGAGATCTGAATGCTCAGCCTGCTCACTGGGAGAGTTACATTTTAAACCAAATGGGACTCACTGATGACATCCCTTAAGGCAAGCACAGTGTCACATGAATTGCAAATGCTAAATTGCTAATAGCTTTCCCAGGACTTTGCTTCCTGTTCAGAACCCTTCAATGACTTCATCCACTTAAGTGTGGAAAAGCTTTGCAGGTGTGAGTTGAAGCCCCAATGCACAATGTTTCCACATTACTGCTAATATGCAAAGACCACAGGTATGGCACTGTGGCTATTTATCCTTCCCTTCCTTCCCTTCATGCAGTAAACTGCCACCTTTGCCCCTAACAACCCTTCCCTGAGCTGAGTGAAAGAGCTCTCTCACTGTTTCTACATCTCTGTCCCAAACATCCTGTTGGTGGTGCTGCAGCCAGGAGCACTTACTGAGGAGTCCTCTGGGCTCACTCAAAGAAGGTGTGTGTTCCCTGTCACTGAGGAATCCAAGTACTGATGTCCTGTGACAGAGCAGAGGTACAGAGGACAACTTTCATAAAATCCCTGAGAGAAGCAACTGAAGGCAGGAAGGCTTTCTTTTAGCTCAAGATTTGAGGGGATACAGTCCATGGGTACTGGGACAAAACACCCAGCCCAAAGCAGTGATGAGAGGAAAAGGTTTATTCTAGTTTACAGTCTGGGGGAAGCTTCATCGTGGCAGGAAAGCATGGGAGAACAGAGGCTAGGCACCAATTCCTGCCACATCCACTGGCAGGAAGCAGCAAACGACTGAGCTGGCCCACATCTTGTCCTATCTGGGTGGAAGTAGTCTACGTACAGGCCTTGGAGTCGGGCTAATAAAGCACAAGGTCTACCCCCAGTGACACACTTCTCCAGCAAGGCTCTGAGAGCTAGGGATGGAGTGTGAGGTTGAACCACAAACACGTGAGGCTGTGGGGACTCTACATTTAAACCAGCACGTGCATCATGGTGGGGAAGGCACAGAAGCAGGAGCTTGCACACATCTCAGCGGCGGTTAGAAAGCAGAAGGAGGGCTGGAAGCAGATCTTCTCTCTCACAACTCACTTTGTCCAGCCAGGCTCCACTACATCTCAGATCAGTACCAACAACTGGTACCCAAATGTTCAAACCCACAAGAACCTGTAGTGCAGTTCATATCCAAACCATAGCCTCAATAGTAGTTTTCTTAAAGTAATCAGTGGTCTTCCCCAAAATACTATCAAATTTCAGTGCCCATTTCTGTAGCGCTAAGTGTCTGTCACTTATTCATGTTAGTAAATTTTGCTCATGCTGGGCTATCTACCTTTAGGTCAATGTGACCATACATGAGTGCATCTTGTCCACCTGATATCGCCCACATATTCTACTCCCAGTCTTCTCGATGGACATACATGACTCCGGCATGTGAATTTCCTGTTGTGAACATCCTGAGTCCCTGAGTTACCACTTAGGAGTACATGACATACATGCCATCAGTTTCATTCTGCAAACCCCTGAGGCAGAGCGCTTACTAGTGACACATGGCTGGTCTATCCTGATTGCTGTAGCTACTTTCAAATGCTAGAGAACCAGGCAACATGCCCTTGTTTGAACAGTGCAAAAAGCACCATGGAGGTTTAAAGAAATAGATGCACAGGGCACATTAAAATGTGTGTGAGGGGGCCAGAGAGATGGCTCAGTGTTTAAGGTGCTTGCTTGCAAAGCCTGAGGACCTGGGTTTGATTCCCCAGTACCCACCCGTGTAAATGCACAAAGTGGCATATACATCTGGAGCTCATTTGCTGTGGCTGGAGGCCCTGCTGCACCCATTCTCTCTGTTGGTCTCTCTTCTCTCTACTCGGCTTGCAAATAAATAAATAAATGCTTTAAAAAATGTACATGACAGTTGGGCGTGATGGCGCACACCTTTAATCCCAGCACTCGGGAGGCAGAGGTAGGAGGATCACCATGAGTTCAAGGCCACCCTGAGACTACATAGTGAATTCCAGGTCAGCCTGGGCTAGAGTGAGACCCTACCTTGAAAAATAGAAAAAAAAATGTACATGAGGGTCTCCAAAGAAATCCTGGGGCTTACAATGATCAAATGATTGAATCTCTGTGAATTTACCAAGCAAGCTTAGGTAAGACAGTATTTCTCTGGTGAACAAAAATAAATATTCTCCCCATCATGGATTTTTTTTTTCAACTCAACTTTTTCAAGTGGAAAATATCACAGTTGATTCCCCTCAGGAAGTTCTGTTAACTTCCCATGATTATGATTCTGGGTGATCAACTGCCATGAACCTGTTTTAACTCTGAGGTATTTTATGTTCTCTGATTTGGAAGAGCATTCTTTTCCCATCAAAGCCATTGAAAAACAAACCAGTCTGCCAGGAATACTAACGGAGATTTATTTGAAAGACAGGGAGAAAAAGCCTCAGGTCTGATGTAAACTTCGTGTATCCTGGGAGATCAACTTTAGCTGACAGTAGTTTCAATTAATTCCTAATTACTCGCATGTCATCGTTATAGAAGGAGAGACCCATTTGGAGCAGGGAATGATAATTTGAGCCCTGTTTCTTTCACAGAGGTGAAAGAAGGTTGTGATTATTATGAGTACTATGGTAGGAAGTATGATTAGTAATTCTTTATGTCTGTATGTTTATTTCCCTCTGAGGAGCTTTGAGGTGCTAATTTCTCCACATAGTTCAAGAAAAGAAAGATGAAGACTTCACTCTTTTCCATGGACATCACTTATCCACGGTGTCTAGCAATTTCAGGTAATTGGGAAAAGTCTTTCCAGTGAGCATGGACATCTCTGATGCTGAGGAGAGCCTAGAGCACATCTCAGTGTGATGAGGCCATCCCAGAAACTCAGGACCCTATCACATTATAAAGCAGACATCAGCCTTTAAAAAAATGGAGTTCACCAAAGCCAGTGCTGGGTCTCTCTGCAGCCTAAGTCATGCTTCAGGAACTAGTGGGCTAAGCGAGGGAAGAAGATAAAAAGTCTTATCGAGTGCCTCTCCGAAGCTCTTTTTTTTTTTTTAATTGTCCATAATGAGTTACAACATTTAGTGGGCAAACAATGAGTTGTTATCCCCAATTCCCCACTGCCCTCCCCTCCCCCCTCCACTGGATAACCTCCTCCATGGGTCATCTGGATCAGTCCTTGTGACAGGGGACCATGGATAGCCTAGTAATCAGCCAGGTTCTCCTAGCCATGCCTCTGGATAGTCTCCCCCACCACGGCTCTCACAATCTTTCCGCCCCCTCTTCCGCATAGTTCCCTGAGTCGTGGTGGATGAGTATTAAGGCTGCTTCTCCGAAGCTCTTTTTATAGAAAAAAAAATCAAATCAAAACTCACCTTTGAGTTAGGGTGGGGAGAAAGAGATCACTGGAGAACTGGTTAGTTCTGGAGGGACCATAGTATCACAAGGTCCTCCACCCCAAGCAGCTGGAGTCCAGCAGGTTCTAGATGGTTCCTTTGTCATTGTGCCCTGCTGTGGTCCTGACAGGTGCTCTTGAAGAAAAAGCCACTGTGTGGTGGTCAGTGAAGCTTGTCACAGGTGCCTTTGAGGCATTATCATTGAAGTAAAGCTTTTTATTGGTGATATTTGCAAATACATTGCATAGCAGTTACATACTATATGTGTGTCTTCTCTGTGTGAGACTGTTTTAGGGATGAACATTCTTCAGGTGTGTTTGATCCGGGTCATGTCTCAAAAGCACTTAAATGTATTTACATTCTACCTCAAGAAAAACTGATAGTTATTAAGGATTTATTTGTATTTTTGAAGTGATACAGTTACACTTACCTTTGTCTTTGACATGCAAAACACTCCCCTCCCTCAGGTATGTGGTCATTTGTGGAGTTCTGTATCATCAACCAAAGATCTTCCCTAAAAACCTTGTCAGAAAAGATGGAGCTTTATTAAAGCACAAAAGGCTTTTCACAGCAAGTAAGTATTAAAGTCAATCTCAGGAACCGTTTTCTTTTATTCTTAGTTTTGTCTATACCATTTTTTTTGAGTCCAGGTTATCTTTTCTCTTTATCCTCTGATCTGATCTCCACATGCCCTTGGAAATGTTTTTCCTGGAGTGACACAAACACGTTTATTCACTCCAGATAAGGCACAGGTGACAGACCAAAGTACCATTGCGCCAAAACCGGTTTTGGTGAACCAATGAGTTTATTGGTGTTACTCACAGGGCAGGGAGAGGAGTTGCTTATAGGAGCAATGAATGACTCAAAGCAGCTACATTGCTGACAAGCCTACCCCAGCACAGGTGACAAACCCACCCAGCACAGGTGACAAGCCGACCCCAGCACAGGTATCAAGCCCACCCCAGCACAAGTGACAAGCCCACCCCAGCACAGGTGACAAGCCAAGGTGGTTGCTGTGTCTCTGGAGCTCACTGCAGGCAGCTGGGCTGGTGGGAGAGTCTCAGGCACACTGCTCCACTTGCAGGCAGCTCAATCCGAGTCTCCTTTCCACAAAGTTGTTTTTCCTTTATATGGTCTCAAAGAGGGGTCTCACAACCTTTCCCCAAGACTTGTTCACTTCCTGAGTCTTCTGAGCTTCCTTCCTCCCCCCACCAAGAGGGAATATTTCAATTTGGAAGAAATTACTCTATAACTCCTTGGTGTCACCAGCCCACCTCAGGCCCATGACACTACGCTGGGGACATGTCACTGTAAAACTGCCATGGGCAGTTTAAGAAACTGAGCCCGAGAAAGGGCTTCTGCCCTACTGAAGAACTCAGCCTGTCAAAGAGAAGTGGTGGCTTGGGATTCTCCTCCTCAGCCCAGGTTGTCAAGGGAGCCTCGCCACTCTGCGTCTATGGACACAAGCACACTTCACAAGTGCTGCTAATTTCCCTAGTGCCTATGTGAACTTGGCAGAGGCCTCAGCAGCTAACACATAGAAGGCTTCTCGAATAGCACCAGCAGTAACAATTGGAAACAACATTCCCCTCCACCTAGCTCCTCTCTCCTCCCCTTTATACTACAACTCACCAGTTCCATGTGTCACAGATGGGTCATAGGTGAGGAAGTTGGTATGTGTGTCTCTTCCATTCTACAAGATGACATCAAATATCACAAACCATCTCAGAACCATGTGCTCCCTGAGGTATTTTGTCAACCCTTTTGGAGTAGCTGACCTGCCAGGAGGCTCTGACATGTCCCATCTCTTGCAGTCATGTTTCTACATCACACCCACCCTACCTTACATGTGTGATGGTCATATTGATTCTCTTATAACTAGATGAAGCAGAAGTGATGTAAGGTCATTCAAGGTCAGGACACTTTGAGATCATGGCTTTGGTCCTAAGTGCTGTCAGGTGCTTCATCTTGAATGGCCAGTCATCAGTCCTTGAGAACACCCAAACTATGGGGCCTTAGGAGTGGATAACCCCATCCCAAATAGCCCTGAGCTCTGTGAGACTAGAACAGAGTCCAGAGGACGTGGATAGACTGGACTGTGTCAGGAACACAGATGCCGAGAGATCCTGAGTTCCTGGTGTGGGAGCCTCTTCATTTTGAGTCAGTTCTTTACACAACATGGACAAATCACAAATGCACAAATCTACAACAAGTTGGAAACCTGTGGATTCAATGATCACCTGCCTTTGCAGAATGCTCTCATTTTTTTTTCTATTTTTGACTAAATTCAGAAATGATAAATTCCTGGATAAGATAATACAATTTAAAACAACCCACTTTAACAACAAAGCCTGAGTGGGCTACTAAGATATGCTTAAGCCATGGAGTTACCTGGAATCATGTATCTTCAGCTATAAAATGTTAGCTAGACTATTACCATGAGAATATTCTCATGTTTCAACAATAATTTTAACTTTGTAAACATTCATTTATTTATTTGTTCTTCATTGAGGGTCTCAGTTGGCATTAGGCATATAAGCCATAACACTCAAAATCCATCCTGAACCAGACAGGTCGGTGGTTTTATGTTTCTATTTTTAACCTGTTTCATTTGAATATGAAAGCTGTGCAAGGAGCTCAATGGGAAATTTTATTTGAGGATTAACATCTTAGATTACACAACTATTCAGATTAGCCAGTGGACATGGTCCAGTGATGAACATCTTATTTCAAAAAGCCTTTCCTTTGCAGCCAAAGGGAAGTTTATATCTCAAACACAAGCATCTCGAAATAGATACATGAAATCAAGAAGTGGTTCAAAAAGAAAAATAAATAAATAAAAGAAACAAGAAAAAAGAATTTATTGTGAGGCCTCGGCGCTGATATCTGATATGCCGGGAACAGCCCTGGAGGTGTCAAAGACGAGCTCACAGTAACAACATTTGGGAAGTATTTCTGGTCTTACACTTAGCCTTTTGGCAGGAATTTATTAAGACAGAATAAGCTTGTGACTTTTCGATTCCAAGTACAATTTGTTTCTCTAATGCATCAGCAGAAGTAATGCGTGATGGAATTTTTCCTTCCTCTGCCCCTCCGCCACAGATGATGATATGCTATAATGGGTTCTCACAGGCCATATCTCAGCAATATAAAACCCAACACATGTACATCTGTGGCCCAGAGTCAGTGTCTTAAATGTACATCAGAAATGCATTACACCTTCTGATTGCTCTCCTGCGTGTAGCGTGTTGTTTCAGATCCCCCTGTGATGTACTCCTCTGATTACCTGAAATTATTGGTGCATCCTTGGTCGAACAAGCACACCTTGTTCAGAAATACAATCACAGCCACGTGGCTGGAGCCCTTTGGTGTTAGGAGAAACAACAGAGATGTTTCTTGGAAGTTAAACCAACATCCATGTGCTCACTTAAAAATCACTTCTCAGAAGCCTTTTTGCTTCCTGGCAGTTTGCTTGTTAGCTGAACCCTCCCAGAGCATTCAAGATGGTCTCCATGCTGATTGCCTCAGTGTGTGTGTGTGTGTGTGTGTGTGTGTGTGTGTGTGTGTGTGTGTGTGCACATGATGCTATCTCCTAGGAGACTGGGGAGGAGGAGAGTTTCTGGCTGTTCTGGGTCCTATGAAAGGAGAGCCCCGCTTTGTCTCTTCATGTATGTCCTCAGGGTGAGCAGAGACAATGTAGCATGCATAATCCCCAGGTAACAATTGGAAATACATTTTAGAATCTAGCTTGGTTGTGTTTGCAGTGAGGAACCTGAGTCGGAAGTAATTGTTTCTACATTGAATGTCCTTAGCACCATCAGGGACTGGCACAAACATTGTGACTGTGACCATATGCAAATAAGATCTCATTCACAGCTGTGGGCATGTCATTACTGTCGATGACATGTGTGCCCACAGGTGCTTGCGTGGGTCTTTAATACACAAACAGCCATTGCGTCATCTATTTTATGGTGTTGTCTTTTTTTTGTGTGTGTGAATAATAAATAGTGAAGATCCCAAGCCTCCATCAAGTTACCATTTGTTTTTCTCCTGTGGTGGGTAGTATGTATTTATGTGACTTAAAGGCCTAAGAAAAAGACATAAGATAAAATTAACAAGCCACGGCGGTCATCTAAAATAGTCATTGTCACTCTGATTCTAGTTGTATGAACAAAACAGCTCAAAGATGGACGTTCTCATGTCTCCCCTCCTCACATGGATTGTGGATGTTCTTCCTCATGAAGATTATGGAAGAGGGGAATTTCTTCTTCAGATAGAATATATAGACTTTCTTCTTCAAGTGGACATTTGTATGCTGTTATTTGTGACAGTCACCACAACACTAAGTCTTGCAGGCCAATGAGTCACATGGGGTTCTCAGCCCGGAGACGTGTCAGGCACCAAGGAGACCAACAGGGCCCATTGTTCTCAGAAAGCTACAACATCAAGTAAGCAAGCAATCCTCTGAAGCAGGAAAATGGGTGCTGAGCTCACCCTAAGGCCAGATGGCTCAGAAGAAAGGTATAGGGAAGCCTCCCAGGCAGATTGCATGTGGACACTGGGTTCTTAGAAGGGGCATCAGAACTCTCCTTATAAATAGTTTTTCTGTAAATACAGAGCAGGGAATTGAAGACCTGGGGTCTTGTGAAATATACTCTGGTCTCTTTCTAGACTTTCCTTGTGAAATAATTTTTAGGTCAGTGTCTTCGTGGCAATGTAGAATAATGTGACGATGTGGCGAGCATCCGTCTTTGGGAATGATAAGTTACGGGACGTTTTTGCATCTGCCGTCAGCACTGACTTCAGCACTGTGCTGCCTCCAGGTGACAGACAGTAAGTCAGTGTGGTCAACTACCTCAATGTGAGAAAAGTCCCAGCAAGGACTCAATTTCTCTTTGGTTATGCTGCTATTAGTCAGGACAGGTGCATAGTCCATGGAAAGAATCATTTAAATATGTGTGTGCAAGCATGCATGGTATATGTATGTATGAATATACACATACATACATGTACATATGTGCATGCATGCATATAAATCTGTGAGGTCAGCCCACCAACACAGAGCTAGTGTGTCTAGAAAGTGGTTCTAGGTATGTACTTAAGGATTCAGATTCATCTAAAGACTTTTAGCAAACCATAAAAATTAAAATTCTTTCACTAATTATGTCATCATAATATTTCAGGATTATCTAATTCTTATGAAAGATTTTTAAAAATATTTTATTTATTCATTTTCAAGGAGAGAGAGAGAGAGAGAGAGAGAGAGAGAGAGAGAGAGAGAGAGAGAGAGAGAGAGAGCGCCAGGGCCACCACCTTGTGGGTCTGGCCCATGTGGGTCCCGGGGAATTGAACCCAGGGCCTTAGGCACTGGAGGCAAGTGCCCGAACCGCTGAGCCATCTCTCCAGCCCTGAAAGATTCTTTTAAACACAAGCATTTCCTAGTTTTTAAAACATCTCCAATAGATGTATGACAATATATGACAAATATTGGCAGTATCACTGGTAAGTAACATTTCAGAGCCTGTGTTTATGGTGTTTTACCTCAGTATTTTAGCTAGTCAAACTATGAAAGGCAAGTCTTGTCACCTTTTCCTAACTGGTCATTGCTGCACTAAGTGAAGAAATAAGAAGGAATTATACCACTCACAGTACCGTTCCAGACCTCCAAATCTTCAGATTGGTTGTGTCAGGCATAAGCAAATTACTTAATATTTATAATCTATTATCTATATGCTTCATACACACACACTGTTGGCTGGTTCCACTCCTTGTTTGTAATCAGTAAAACACATTCTCTTCCCATTTGATAAGAAAGTTCTTGTGAGTTCACTCACAGTGCTTAAAAGACTACCTTAGACTCAGTAATTTATAAACAACAGAGAGAGACTTCTTACCCACAGTCCCTTAGGGCACCAAGATCAAGCTCTAACAGAGACACTGTCCAAGGGCTTTCATCACCATCTCACTGTGCCCTCACATGACATGCTCCTTAGCTGTGTTTTGTAAGGTGCTGATCTCATTCATGAGGGCTCTGCCTCATAAACTCATGGCCTCCTCAAGCCCCTTCAATACTAGTACATTGGGGAATGAGTTTCAAGATATAAATGTTGGGGGTGTAAGCATTCAGACCACAGAACTATTTAATTTAATAATATGTTTAAATGATTGCTCATCCTATTCAACTACAGAGGCAATATTCTCCATCTTGTCTAAAGATTCCAAATATTTTAATCATGTTAGGTCAAGTTATCACCTTGTTTTATCAGGATTTCTGAACAGATTCTATTAACATGATATGATTGTTATTAACATGATATGATATTGATCAGAAATTCCATAATTATCATTCATATAATTAGAACCAGATTTCTCTCTAAAGGGAAATACAACCTTATAAAATCAAATTGCAAAAATCAACAAAGCTAAAAAAGAGGTAATCAATTATCATTGAACTCTCTCTAGAAGAGCAAATGAACCCTATTAACCATTAATCTACAACTGTATGTTCATATTGAATAAAAACCCAACAGTATCATCTTTTTATGAGTTGGAGCTAAAGAAAGGAGTGTGCATAGCAAGTAATTGTGGAAAAGATCACAGATCAGGGAAGAAACTGAGTCAGTATGTGAGCACGTGTCTGTGTGCACGTGTGTTTCCGGGAGAGAAGCTTGATTGTATCTACCACACAAATCATCTATGTGTACAGAAAACTTTGGGTGTTTCTTATTTATCTACTGAGTTCTTTTCATAAAAATCTATATTTTTCAAAAACTACTAACCATATGGAACACAATCCTGCAACACCCCTGAGGTTAAGCTGTATGAGATCCACTGCTTTGCAAACCAGGATCAAGGAGCAGGCAGAAGATGCAGCATGGTATCCACTGTGCTGCACGCTGGGATCTAGGAAGAGGCTGTGGGTGTGTAGAAAGTGAGTTTGGGTCTTTTCTGGAGAACTGGGAAGGACACTGAGTACGGAGTCAGATGCCTGCATTGGGCATCCAGGACTTGCCACCAGGGAAACTGGTACTTCTATGCATTTTTTGTATGAGTGTTTTGAATTATTCCATTTAGAAGACAGAAATCTCTTTCTATTCATTTTCTGTTAAGTTTTAAATACTACTCTTCTAGAAGACACCTCCATTTTTCTATATTTAAAATATATTGAATGCCTATTTAATTGAAAACAGAGAAACATTATCAAAAACAAAGGACAATAATTATATATGAAAAACAGTTCATTCAATGGTCCTATCTCCCTGTGCCATGTAATTCAGGTCCTCTGAAACAGGGCCCATGACACTAGTTCAGTGTGGGTGTATGCACACATATCGGTTCTCATTAAAAGTGCCTTCATCTTGTTTCAGCATTAGTATCGAAGCAGAGGATGGGGCAAGTTTTACCTATATTTCACTTTGCTGAAATCTATAGGGAATGTAACAGTTGATCAAAACTGTAAGTGAGACCATGGTCAGAATTCATACACAATTATTATTTTTATTAAATTTTTATTATTCACAAGTAGAAACTGTGTGTACAAGTCTTGTGTTGGTATCCCCATTTCCCTCCTCCCTGCCCCTATTCCACTGAGGATCCTTCTCAAGGGGATTGTTGGAATGCTCCATGGGATAGAGGCTATGAGTTACACACAATTATTTTTTTAAAAAGTATTAATTATTTTATGTCTTGAGACTGTTGAGATCCTCATAATTTTTTTTTAAATAAGGAATGGGGAGGGAAGGGGATGACTTAAACATGAAGCTAAACCAAAATTGGTTCAAAATCATAAAATCTTTAGGTACATAATGTAACCTATTGAGCAAGTAGTGGGCATCATCTGGCAAGAGGGGCCATGAATAGAAGGGGAGAGAGTCTAAGCCTGTGAAAAATTGATCAGTCTGACAACTTCTGGTCCCACTCACTGGCTCCTTCCCTCACTGATCTGTTGACCAAAGTGACCCATGAGGTCCCAAAAACAAGACAGAATTCTATCAAAGCTCTTGAATACCTACCCCAGGCCTGAAGTAGGATCCTGTTGCTGAAGAAACCACAGAAAGCCATCGATCAGCACCGAGAGACCCTGCAAGGTCCAGCATGGTAACCAGCTCCCAGATGGTAGTTAGTGCAGTGCTGGAAGGCACTGTATGAGCTGCCAGGGGACACTGGTCAACAACAGTTGGAGTAAACAGAGACCACTGGTATGAAACACAGTCTGCTGCCATGAGAAGGCTGAACACACTCCCTACTGGGACAGAACAGGCAACCAAGAAACAATGGAGGAGTCAAAGCCTGGGGGAGGCAATCAACAGCTTTAAATTTGACCAAGTAATCCACTCAGTGATGGGGAGCCCTTAACTGGAACTGGGATCTCAGGGTGAAATGTACTGTGAACCAAAATCTTGGGACCCCAAAGAGAAATGCACTATACGAGTGATTTACAAAGAGGCTACTCACAATAGAATCTAGCCAATTCAGAAATGTGTATCTAAGTTAACCTATACTGATCTCACTCTCCGATGGAGATTCCGTTTGTATTTTTCAGAAGGCAGAGAGAGAGAGAGAGAGCTGTGGCCTTTCCAACCCTAACAATGAGCTGCAGGCAGATAGCTGACATCCTGTCAGGAGCCACCCCAGACCTACTGTGGAGGATCCATATGGAACCCCACAGAGAGTGGTGGGATAAGCAAGAGACCTATAACCACAGCCAATCAGTCAACCCAGGATAAGCCAGACAGACACCAACAATTTTCAACACAACCTAAAGCAGAAGTACAGAGACCACTAAGACCTCTACAATAAAGCAGCCTTAATACTCACCCACCATGACTCAGGGAACTGAGTGGAAGTGGGGCGGGAAGATTGTAAGAGCCATGGTGAAGGAGAATATCCAGAGACATGGCCCCTCTCAATAACAGCATACAATGGGGGGGGGTGGAACTAGGTTGACTCTTAGGCAAAATAAAAAAAAAGACTTTTAGTCTTTTAAAAATATTTATTTATTTCTAAGCAGAGAGAGAGTCAGAGAGAGAGAGAGAGAGAGAGAGTCAGAGAGACAATGGGTGCACCAGGGTTTCCAGCTGCTACAAAAAAAAAAAATCTCCAGACCTATGTGCCATTTTTGTGCATCTGGCTTTACTTTGGCACTGAGGAATGAAATTTGGGTCATTAGGTTTTTCTGGCAAGCACTGTGATAAGTCCATCTTTTCAGGCCTTATCACAATATTTTTAATAATGTTTACATGAGAAAAATTTTGAATTTTTTCATGAGATTTTAGTGAGCTATTTATTCTGTTTTAGACAGTAATTTCCAGGCAATTCTAATATTAATACTGAAGAAACAAGAGAAGAGGTGATAGATAGAGTGGAGGGAGAAGAAGGCACAGGGATCCAGGGAGGAAGAGAGAATAGTGGTATCATCTGTTAGATGCTTCAAGTGTCTCAAGTATCAGAACCTGAAACTCCAGATTTTTTTGATATCTTTATTATCCAAAATTAGATACACTGAGCAAATCTTATGATGGTACCCCCCCCCATTTCCTCTCTCCCTGATCCCAATCCACTGGGGATCCTCCTCGGTGGGCATACTGGATCAGTCCATGGGGTAGGGGGTTATGAATAACACAAGAGGTAGTCAAGTACCCCCCTACTTTGTGTGTTGTTGCTGAGGGGGGGCATGTCTCTGGATATTCTCCCCCACCATGGCTCTTACAATCTTTCCACCCCTTATTCTGCTCAGTTCCCTGAGTCATGGTGGGTGAGTTTTAAATCTGCTTCATTATTGAGATCTTAAGTGTCTCTGGACTTCTGCTTTGGGTTGAATTGGATAT